>PITA01008748.1:0-25159 GCA_004023965.1 Spilogale gracilis
AAAAAAAAAAAAAGACAAACCAAGAGACAGACTCTTAACTACAGAGAGCAAATTGATGGTTACCAGAGATCATGGGGTGGGGGGATGGGAGAAACAGGTTAAGGGGATTAGGAATACACTTGTCATGATAAGCACTGAGTAATGTATAGAATTGTTGAATCACTGTATTTTACACCTGAAACTAATATAACACTAGTATAACATTACGTTAATTATACTTGAATTTTTAAAAGAGGTTAAATAAATAAATAAATAAATAAGACAAAGGCACTAACTAAAAGGAGCTCCCATTGTTCACCTGGAGACAGCTGAACATGAGAAGAAAGAGGATGAGGGGAGAGATGATAATTAGGGTTCATTGAAGTAAATGAGGCTGTAGAAGTCCATGAGATCATTACAATACTCAAAAGATAAAAGTTAATATAAAGTGCACAAAAGATAGCTTGTAATAGAAAAGAATGGAGTTCTTAAAAATTGATTTTAATAAAAAGAGACTTGTTTGTTTTGTTTCTTCTATCAATTGTGTGTCTGCTTATGAAGCAGAGAGAGGTGTGCTTTCATCTACGTAAATAGAAAAGAATTCTCAGAAAGCCAAGAAGTCCCACTGCAAATATGGGCTTTAGCAGAAATGAGAAAGTCTGACAAAAGGCGAGCTCAGATGCAACAGTGAAAGAGAAGGTGGTTCAATAGGATTTACCAAAACAATAAATTAACCAAAACATCACTGAAAGAGAGAGCTAATAAAGTCAACCCAGTTAGTTCCTCATCTTCTAGAAGATTCTAGATTTCCCTAATTATAATAAAATATAAGTAAGGATTGCATCAGATTTCATAATGCTAATAGATGTAGTCAGTATGTCATAATGAGAGAAATGTATTATGTCACACTGGGCAAGAGGGATTTTTTAAGTATGTTATGTTAAGGGGACAAAATGGATTGCAAAATTCTAAAATCTATGCCCTTTAAAAGCTTTATTCTCCAGTGAGATTCAATTTCACATCCTCAGTCCCGACTGTATAAAGTAATACCAAGTGCTGACAAGAACACGGAAAACTTGGAGGCTTCATACACAGCTGGAGGGAATGAGAAACGGTGTAGCCGGTTTGCAGGACATCAGGCAGTTATCAGAAGGGGAAGGCGCGCGAACAGAAAGAGTAGCAGCTCATGCAGGTTACCTGCAGCCCAGATTTGCACTGTAAACTGTGCCGCCGGCCTCACTGCCAGCCCAAACTCAGGTGGCCAAAATGCAGATCCTAAGATCATTGAAACCTCAGGATGGTATAAAAGTAAAACACACTGACATTCTAGAAAAGGAACCCAACAATGGAAGAGGAAAGAGAAGAAATAAGAAAAGAATGAAGAAATAAGTTTAAATCCATAGAACTAAATTTCTGATTTTTAGCAGAAATGAGAGGATCAGTTTTATAATCATTATAACTTGGGCATTTGCTTGCTTCATTGGGGGTTTAAGACACTTAAGAACATCTTGCATATCAGAGTTGGGATTTTCATTAAATGAAAATATTTCCAATATTTAAGAACCAATATTTAAAGATTTTATTTATTTATTGACAGAGAGAAACACAGCCAGAGAGGGAACACAAGCAGGGGGAGTGAGAGAGGGAGAAGCAGGCTTCCCGATGAGCAGGGAGCCCGCTGTGGGGCTCGATCCTGGGTCTCCAGGATCATGACCCAAGCCCAAGGCAGACACTTAACGACTGAGTTAATGTTTGCATAAATTTGGTTTATTAAACCCCTAAGTTTTTATATAGTAATTGTGTAAGTACTATGTAAAAAGAAGAAAGTTTGATGCTTAAATGTTAATTGTTTCATAAATTCATAAGGGTAACAAACTTAAACAGAATGCCTTACAGTTCTTTAGATAAGAGCAGTCCCAGAAGAGGAGAATCTGAGTTTGAAGGCTGCGAGCCAGACAGCTAAAGGTCCGCTAACATAGTAGATTGATTTTATTGTTCTAAACTCATCACCTTTGCCCCTGTTCATGACAAACACAGTTAGCTCTTCGGAGCTCAGCATATTAGAATGTCAAAGTGAACAGGGAGCCCCAAAGCAGTAGGTATAAGGAGAGGGGGGTTGAGGTTTGGGGTAAGGCAAGGGGGAAAGACCAGCACGTGAGCTGGACGGTGAGACCCAGCCAGAGGCGAGTACTGAGGGTAGTGCTGCGTAGCCAGGGAGTAGTTTGAGCACAGGAAAGGAGATGGGGACAGCAGGAAAGATGCTACAGAAAACAGC
Organism: Spilogale gracilis; assembly: GCA_004023965.1. Classification (NCBI taxonomy): domain Eukaryota; kingdom Metazoa; phylum Chordata; class Mammalia; order Carnivora; family Mephitidae; genus Spilogale; species Spilogale gracilis. The sequence continues at coordinate 2,255 of PITA01008748.1, forward strand.
TTCCACTCCATCAGTCATGCCTGCCATGCTGAGGCCAACAAGGACTAAATAGCCCTGAAACTACTTCACAGTTTGTTTTTCCCACATTTCCATGGTGGGGCTCGCCTAGGAGGACCATCAGAGATCAAAACTGATTCCACATCAGCCCAGCCCGCTCCTTTAGAACAAACCACACCTATAGCCCCAGCTTGAGAACCAGCCTGGGATAAACCATATCCGCCCCCTTGATCTCTGTCTACGCAGGGTCCCGAACAACCCATAGAACAGCCATTCCCACGCAGCCACAGTCACCCCTCTGCGGCCTGAAGTGTCTGCTCTCCTCCCACTGGCCCTTCCCTGGACTGTACCGGCCTCCGTGACCAGGAGGCTCTGCATGTGAGAGCCTGTGAACGATATTACTGACAGCCCGTGGGCTCACTCTCACCTGTGACAAAATGGGTGAGTAAAGGTATCTCCAAGGTGTGTTCACCAGTTTCCTGACAGCAAGAGGGAAATGCTGACCTAGAAAGAGGTAGGGAAAAGATGATAGGAGATATCTTTCCAACCGAATAAGGGGACCCCAAGAGGTAAGCACTTGGTCTAGAGATAGAAAGAAAACCAAAACCTGACTGCTGGTCTTCAGGAGACATGAAAAGATGGATGGAAATGGATTTGTTGGAGAAAGGGCTGAAGGTGGCCGTGAGGCTGTGGGGGCATCTCCCACTGAGGCATCTCTCACGTGCTCTGCGCTGACTGCCCACTCATGTTTGTAGTTCGCACATGGTGCCGTAACCAAGCTCCACTGCCTACTGGCTGTGTGACCTTGGGCAAATTACTTACCCTTGCTGAGCCTCAGGTTCTTTGCCTGGAAGATGGAAATAATCAAATCGTATTTTTTATGTACTTCTTTATCTAAGTACATCCTAGAATTGTTGGAATGGAAATAACCCTGTAACACATCTTGTCTGTGGTAAATACACAAAGAAGACACTATTCCTATTACTACTCAAGAGTATGTGTGTGGGGCGCCTGAGTGGCTCAGTTGGTTAAGCGACTGCCTTCGGCTCAGGATCATGATCAGGTCATGATCCCGGGATCGAGCCCCACATCGGGCTCCCTGCTTGGCAGGAAACCTACTTCTCCCTCTCTCACTCCCCATGCTTGTGTTCCCTCTCTCGCTGTGTTTCTCTCTGTCAAATAAATAAATAAAATCTTAAAAAAAAAAAAAAAAAAGAGTATGTGTGTAAGGAAAGAACATCTGCCTGAACACAGTTTGGGGAATGAAGTATTTAAATGAGAAGCCAACTCTCCTTTCTGGATCTTGGACTAATTCTCCAGTGTAATCCCCACTGGGGAACATCACGCCAGCCTCGGCAGTCAACCATGAAGTCAGCTAGGGCCAGAGCAGCCTTCTGCTGGGGGCTCAGAACCATCCCCCTGTGTGGTCCCGCCTGATGTCCTGGGGGGAACTTGTCTTGCATTGTCATCAATCCCTTGTGGGTGTTGGAGTTTTTCAGCCTCTAGTGCACTTTGTCACGATCTTAATTAAACTGTGGGACAGGCAGGATACCTGCTTTCATTGCATTTTACAGATAAGAAGACCCAGATCCACAGAGGTAAGCGACTAGCTCCCGCTGGCACTGCAGAGAAGGCTGGCCCTCTGACTTCTCAGCGAGTGCACTTCATACCTTCCCTGACACCTTCCCCCCCTCCCCCCAAGGAGCAGAGAAATGACTCCTGCTACTCCAGCCACCACCTCCACCAGTGACCGGCTGAGCACCACGGAGAAATCCATGCTCCATGAGCAAGTGCCACTGCAGCCTTGGGACCTTCATCATGTTGCCTGTCCCTGCCTAGTTGTTTGCTTGGGTTTTTGTTATTGTTGTGGGTTGTTTTTGTTTCTTTGTTTTTTGTTTTGTTTTTTTTAGCAACAACTGATCTTAAAGTGAAGACCACTCTGGTGGGGCTGGCCACAGTACCAGGACCCTCCATCAGCAGCAGGTGCCTGAGGAACTTCACTCCCTTTGCTCAGTGTTACCTCTGTGCAAGCCTTGGCTCACTTCCCTCTCTGGGCCTCAGCATCGCCACTTGTACAGTGGGTCCAGCAATGCCTACATGACAGAACTGTGGGGATTTGCCGGAAGGGTGAGTGTGTGAGAGGTACCACATAGTAGGTAGTCCATGACAGTTAGGTGGGTTTTTGTTAATTGCATATTGTACTTGAACATCCCCCATGCAGATAATGAGAAAAATTCAGTTTGAGTCACTGACTGTCACCTCTTAGCTGTGTGATCTTATGTAAATTGCTTAAGGTCTTTGGGCCTCAGCTTCTTCATCTTGTAATACCTTCCTCACAGATAGTGATGAGGGTAAAATGATGGAGTATTCAGAGCATTTTGTGAGCTGAGAAGGGCTGTGTGGGGTTTGTAAGGAAATGTCAGCAAGGCCTAGGAAGCCCAGAGAGGAGTACAGATTAGACTCGCTGTGCAGCTGTGTGCCTCAGGAATAAGGTAGAAGGAGAGAGAGAACAGCGAGTCAGAGAATGTTCCTTGATCCACCTTGGTCCAGACTTGCTGGTAGTGGTATAGCAGTGAAAAAATAGACACCTGATACTTACACTCTAGGGGATACGGGGAACAGAAGATGAAGGTGCTGGCTTGGAGGTTAGAAGTGCAAACTGTCAACCAGAAAGAGGGACAGAGAGAACTGAGACCCCAAGCCTGAGAGAAAGAACGTGGGCTTGTGGGAGAGACATGTGCTGAAAACAGAACCAGGACAGGGAGAAACCAAGGGTCCACGGTGGGAAAGAATTGGGGGAGTGCGGTTGGGATGGGATGGGAAAGGGTCCTAAGAAGGAATTCTTGGCATAGGATGGAGTATTGTGGTAGACACTGAGACAGGAGAAGTTTCTGTGAGAACACCCACCCTATGGGGAGGTAGCTCCCTCTCCCTCCAATTCTATGCTCATTCTTCTTCTACTTCCTCCCCACAACCTAACCAATTACTGGGACTTGGGGTGGTTCTCATGCTGTCTTAGGGTACACACAGCTGGATCACTCTGGTGAAGTACACACATGGCATGGGGAAACATGGCATGGCCACAAGAAGTGTGTCCTTTTAGAAACCCTGCAACCCCCAGCCGACTCTTGATAACTTCCATTTGCACTTCCTACAGTGACCCTCCCCACTTCATTCCAACTTTGTGCAGGATGCTGAATTCCAGGGAAACCAGTGGGTGGCAGAGAGACAACTATGTGACCAAAAGAAGAGACTGTGGGAATAAGGTGGCAACACAGTTGCAGGTAGGATTGTTCACTCCAAGGTTTTTCTTTCCCATTTATTTCTCCCCTTACTTTCTTTATTCATTGAGGTCTACTATTCATTTGGCAAAGTCTTGGTTCTCTAGGGCACAATGTGCCAAGTAATGCATGTAAGGGAGGAGATCAGTACATCCTCTGTTTCCAAGAAGCTTGCATTTTAGAAAAGAAAAGATAAGCAGAAACAAAATGACTTTCTCTGACTCTGTTCCTCTGTGAATCAAAGGGTATTCATTTCCCACTTGGCCCTGGTATTAACTTCTTGGATCTCATTCTTTCCTTTGCCACAGGTACCATCTCTATTGGTCTTGCTACCCCTCTTCCACCTTCAGATTTCAGGACAGTTCTGGAACTAGCTCTCCCACCAGGCAAGGGTGAGACCATGAAGCTCCACCCTCAAACACCTAGGCTTTGATCTTTTGCAAAGGACAGGGAACAGCAAGAGAGCATCTAGAGACCCTAAAGAGATGCGGTATGGGGATGGCCAAAATCACTTCACTTTGCACCTGAAACAAGGACACTTCAAAGGAGCAAATTTAATAACTGCTTGTGTTTTATTGGAGATCTGCATGGGGGGAGCAGGAGAGACAGTGAAAAGTAAAGAGAATGTTAGAAAACACACTCATTGAATCTTCATTTAGCTCACACTCCATTCTTTCGATTTCCAACTTAGGGTTTTTCCCCTCTGTCATTCTCCTAACCCCACTGTGACCCAGGGTTTGGAGGATTGGGAAAACCAGCTGGAATGTTCCAAGAAGAGCCAGTAGGACGGAGAGCTCTTGGAGGAAGTTGATTTTTAATACCTGGGCGTAGTTGAATATTCCCCCAGCTGCCTCCTGGATATGGGTTAATACCTCCCCAGCTAGTACTGGATATTGATCATTGATACCCCAGATTCCCACAGGGTATGGCATAGGCCTTTTCCCCATCCAGTTTCAGGACCTCCAGCTCCCCAGGACATTCCTGGATGCAAGGTTCTCCAGGGATGCCCAGGCAGAAGTGGCTGTCGAATCCTGTTAATAAGAGCGGGTGGGTGTTGGAGAAGGATTTCTCTCTGGGCTCCGGGCACATTAGAATGAAGCAGCTGTCTAGACTTGGAGTCCTGGTAGAGGAGTGAAGCCTCAGGGATGGGGCCTGTGGAGCGTGCAGAGGGCCTGTGGAGCGTGCAGAGGGCCCTGTGGGCAAAGGACTGCTGCCTAGAGAGAGGGCAACAGCACTGGGAAGGTAAAACCATTTTTCAGGTGATGCTTCCTCCATGGGGTCCTCAATGGCAGCAGCCATCATCTGCCAAGGATCTTCAGAGGGCCAGGAAGACATGGGTAGCGCTTCAGTTGGGGGCCATCTCTGAATCCCAGAACCACCAGCAGGTTGGAAGCCAGCTGATGGAGAAGCATTGGGCTTCAAAGGAACCCTGTTAAATCATTTGGTCCAGGGTCTTGTTTGGGCTGAGGAATTTCAGCGTTGGAGTGGCTGGACAAGGAAGTTGTTCAAGCAGAGGCAAGCTGGTTCCCAAGTGTTGGAGAACTTTCTCCGCTACTGCACCAATGCTTCCGGGAAAGAAGCCTGAGGAAAAGGAAAGAGGAGGCAGCAAAAGGACTGGATATTTGATTCCAATGCCCACCTTCCCTGATTCCCCGATTCTTTTGCTCTAAGTCCCTTCATTTTCCCCAGGGACCCAAGGGACCCTTCTGCCTCTACCCCTTCCCTCAATTCCAGTTCCCCTGGGACCCTCAGTCTCCACCTGTTCAAGGGTTGGTCCACAACCTCCATACCTGGGAGATGAAAACAGATCAGAAGAAGCAGGCCCAGAGGAACTCTGCTCCTTGCCGTGCAGCCCTGCATCTTGCTCAGTTCTAACATTTCTCTCTGTCCCAAGACAGCAAGCCCTTTATCCTCTCGGTGGGGTGGGGGCAACAGAAACAAGCTGAGCCAGTGGTTTTGCCAATAATAAGTCTGTACATTCCACTCTCATTCCTAATTCAATCTGTGGCAACAGGTGTCACTTGAATGTCCCAGGGAGGCTGGGTGTTTCTGTCCCTGGTTCCTTTCCTAAAGTTCCCCACCCCTTCCTGACCCAGGTGTCCCAGTTCATGGTTCATCACTGATTGCCTGTCCTGCCCTGCCATGGCTCCCTACACCACACATAGAGGACCTTCGCCCTTGAGGTCCCAATCTCTTCATTGCCTTCTCAGCAACAGGAACACTCAATTCTCTTCACTTTCTCTTTGGGATCCAGGTCATTCTCTTCCAGCACCCTTTTCTCACGCATCCTTGTAGCTCCTTTACTTTGACTGCAACCTATAGGAGTTCTGGAATGAGAATTGTCTCCCCCATTGGAGAGGCTGCTCCCAGATGAAACCTTGTCTATAAGGAAATAGATTTCCTTTAATTTCTTTCCACTTCTGTGACAAATAGTCACAAACTTAGTAGCTTACAACAATACAAGTTTATTATCTTACAATTTTGAAGACCGGAAGTCTGTCATAATTCTCACTGGGTTAAAATCAAGGAGTCACCAAAGGTTGTATTTCTTTCTAGAGACTCTAGGGGAGAATCCATTTCCTTGCATTTTCCAGCTTCTTGAGTCTGTCATAATTCTCACTGGGTTAAAATCAAGGAATCACCAAGGGTTGTGTTTCTTTCTAGAGACTCTAGGGGAGAATCCATTTCCTTGCATCTTTCAGCTTCACCTGCCTTCCTTGGCTCATGGTCCCCCTCCTCCATGTTCAAAGCCAAAAACCAAGTATCTTCTTACATTACACCACTCTGACCTTTTCTTCTTTTTCCCTCTTCCACATTTAAAGCCTCTTATGATTACACATTGACTCACCCAAATAAATCTCTCTAAGATCAGCTAACAACCTTAATTCCATCTGCAACCTTAATTTTCCTTCACTACGTAACCTAACATATTCACAGGCTCCAGGGATGATGTGACATCTTTGGAGGTGCTGGGGAGGACAGCATTCAGTCTACCACAGACGGTCAAATGGGCCCACAGAATATAAGAAATAGAAGGAGTAGATGTTCCCAACTAACAGTAGAGGAGGGTGTTTAAATGCTATTGTCAAATGGCCATGAATTTTTGAAAGCTGAGTTGTGAGAGCACAGGGGTTCATTAATTCTTTTGTTTACTCTTAAATATATTTGAAATTTTTACAATAAACAGTGTATAAATGCCTTTGTTTTTTCTGTTGCTTCCAGGAGATACTCAGACAAGGCTTCCCTGGTTACATGAAGTCTAAAATAAGCTGTAAGAAGACCCGGGATCGAGTCCCACATCGGGCTCCCTGCTCCGCGGGAAGCCTGCTTCTCCCTCTCTCTCTCACTCCCCCTTCTTGTGTTCCCTCTCTGGCTGTGTTTCTCTCTGTCAAATAAATAAAATCTTTAAAAAAATAAAATAAAATAAAATAAAATAAAATAAAATAAAATAAAATAAAATAAAATCAGCTGTTAGATTTTCCTTTTCCATCCTCATCCTCAGCCCCTGATTCACTAGCTATGGGATGAGTGGGGAGTTCCTCTTTGGAACTGGCCAATGGAGGGTAGCGTCCTTTTTGAGTGACATCCACCAGTTTAGCAAACGCTTTTACCTTGACTACACAAAAGCCTAGCGGAATCCCCACATTAGAGTCTGTATCCCTCCTGCAATTGTGGTGCATAGAACTTCTAAGAGCCTTGGTGCATGTCATTGGCTGTAGTCCAGGGTCAGATGCTGGGCCATGTGTGCCTCACCAATGATGAAAAACACAGGGCTATTCTGCAGCCCTTCCCTGTCTTCAGTCAACCCTTCAGGTTGGCTCAGCTGCCAGGTCATTTCTGATCAAAAATAGCCTTAAATTTGGGACCAGCTAACACCATCCTATAGGAGAGAATGGATTAGATCCTACTCTAGGAATAAATTCCTTTGTAAGCAAAGGTTCTGAGAGGTGTCCTATGCTTTGGGTGCAGCCTTTCCTAAAGGGACAAGCATAGCCCACTCTCCTCTTCTCGGGGTAAGAGAACTTCTTTGGCCTCAGCCTTTGTCTCCAGAACACAGTTGTCTGGTCCTCCCCACCCTCTGCTTTCTCTCTCTTCTCCTATGGAGGCAACTCTCCTTTTCCACTATAGTGCTCTGCCCTCTCACCTCCCAGAGATCTCTCTCTAGAACTGGAGCAGAGGCGGCTAGAGTGTGGAGGTGGAGAGGACACTTGGCTCTCTTCTGCCATGGGCTGGGACATTTTTATGTAGGCTAGTGAGTCACTGTGCTTGGCGGCACTCCCTGTCATGCTTTCATCCTCTCTTTTACTCTGTCCACGCCTAGTTCCCAGAACAACACCCACCTCGGATCCCAGTCAGTCACCAGAAATCTGATCCGGTTGTTGTATTCCAGCCTTCCCAAGTTTCCAAGTGTCCCAGAAACCCAGGAAATCAATGCCCAGATTCCTAGAGAGGATGGCATTCTAGTAAATGAGGCAAACTAATGGTAGAGAAGAAGGAACCTGCGTGGGGTGAGAAAGGGAATATTTAGGGCCCCATACAGGGAGGGGGAAGACCATAGGTGAATGGGGAGTGGAGAGAGAATGGGTTTCCTGGAGCAGAGAGAGAGAAAAGAAATGGGAGGAATAATCTTGGAGGCCAATCTCTGCTTTCAGTTCAACAAATATTTATTGTTTTCTTCTTTTGTGTGAGGAGCTATAAAGTATAAGAGAAATACTGTTCCAACCTATGAGTGAAAATGGGGGACATGGGGATCTCTAGAGGTATAGGAGAGCATCATGTAGACCCTAGGAGGAGACCCAGGACACCAAGATGGCAAAAGTCTGCATCTAGTCCACACAGTTTATTGAACCATCTGTCCAGGGTCCAGGGAGAGCAGGGAAACTACTCCAGTGTCCGAGCGTACCTGGTGTCTCCCTCACACAGGGAAGCATCTGAACATTGAGGGATGTGGCAGCCAGGAAGGGAGACTGAGACGGAGACCTTGAGAGCTGGGAACTCACAGAGGGTGTGGTGAGCTCTATAGCGGAGGGTGGGAGTGGAATTGGGAGTATGAGAACCCCACGGTGAGCCATGTGGCTTGACCAGTTGACAAAGAAAGGTCGTGAGAAGCGGTCATTACTTTCAGGCAACAGTTCGGACTCTGCTTTATTTGGCAAACAAGGGAAAAGTGGGATGACTTCTCCAGGAACCAGAGTTACTATGGAACATTTCAGGGGTTTCCCAGTCAAGAATCTGAATGGAGAAGGTTAGCTAATGTATTGTACCATCTCAAAGAAATGACAGAGGAAATTTTAGGGAATGGTTATCTGGCAGGGTGGGCACTGCAGTGCAAAGGGAACCCGAGCAGTAGGAGAGAATGGGGAAAGGGATCTGGAGTCTATAATTTGGGGAGATGAAGAAAAAAGAGGTGATTAGGGGAGTCTGCCATATTGGAGCAATGGAGGAACTAGAACAGGGAAGGAAGAGGGAAACTGAGCTAACCCCATGCCTGAGCCAATGGACTTCTCCCAACTGAGAGATGGTGTGTGTGTGTGTGTGTGTGTGTGTGTGTGTGTGTGTACACATGTAGGCAAAAGCTAACTTATGGACTGTAAACTGACTCTCCCTGGGGTAGGAAAACTTCAGGGTCAGCTAGCTGGGGCCCCAGAGGCTTTATTTGGGCCAGGATGTTCCGGATAGAGCGGCAAGGGAGCTTTCCAGAGCTGCTAGAGCCACAGGGCTTGGCACCAGCTGAAGGATCAGGTTGGGGAGAGCCATCGGGACCCCCACTCAATGTGGAGGAGGAGACAGAAATGCAAGGGTGACCAGAAGAGCTGGACTTGCTGCCACAGGGCTGAAGGATGATTTTGCCACTGGCTTGGGAGCTGGAGGTGCTGCTGAAGGAGCCAGTGCCTGGCGGGGAACAAGGCCCCTGTGAAACACCACCGCAGGGATGGAAGGATGAACTACTGGAAACACTAGAACTGCTGTGGGCTCCAGAACTCAAGAGGGAGCAGGGCCCCTTAGACCCAACTACACAGGGCTGGACCCCACCAGACCCCACCGGCTGGAACACAATGGCTGAGGAAGCTCCCGACTGGTAGACATTGGAACTAGAAGAGCTGTGGCTGGGGATGATGGGATTGCTGGAGAAGTATTTGCCCTCAGAGATGGGGGGCCCAGCTGCAAAGGAAGGGACACCAGCAGAGCCTTTGACAGGGTTATCCTTGGTAAAGTAGCCCACAGGATAGATTTTGCCCCCACTAAATGTCATGCCTGGGACCAGATAACTGTCAGAAGAGCCACCCACCACTTCATAGCTGCCATAAGACTTGTCTACAGAGGTGATGGGGGGGCAGGGCTTGCCTGGAAGGTTGCCACTGCTACAAGGGGCACTCTGGACCCCTCCAGGGCCCCCAGAGCCATGCTGCTCCACCACCACTACCACTGGCCTTTGACCTCCCGACACAGAGTGGGAGCTGGAGATGTACGAGCCAGAGTGGGAGACAACAGGCCCCCCACTGCAGGGAGAGTCAGAGACATCTGAACTACAGGGGCGTAAGTTAGAGTTGACCCTTTGGCCACCACCACTGGATATCCAAGAGCTTTGGGAAACCGATGAGCTCAAGCTGCCTCCAGACTGGGAAGAGCTTAATCGAGAAGAACCATCACTGACTGGTAGAGCTGAGCCAGATCCTGGTTGGGAGCTGCTGCTTCCGTACTGGGAGCTGCTGCTTCCCGACTGGGAGGAGCTGGATCCAGAGGAGTAGCTGATCTGGGAATAACCCGTTCCTGGCTTAAATAATGAAGATCCTGAAGAACCGCCCTGGCCGGCACTGGAGCCCCCGGAGCCACCAGAACCGCTGGCGTCACCAACAGAGCCACTGCTGGAGCCACTGGAACTGGAGATGGAGCTGCTGGAGCTGCTGGAGCTGCTGGAGCCAGTGTGGCCACTGAAGCTACTGGAACCACTCTTCCCAGTGAAACAGGGGTCACTGGGGGAGGTGATACGCACACCCTTGCAGGGGTCTGAGAAGGTCCCGATGCTCTTAGCCAAGGCCCCTGGAGAGGAAGGAGTGGTTAGTAAGGGCCAGAGGGGCTTGTCTTCTTCCCTCAGCTTCCAAGCCCATCTCAGTCATCTGCTTCTGATTCCTCCTGAGAGGAGCCCAGGGAGGGTCTGGGTGGAAGGGGAAGGGAGGACTGGCTGTTGTCTATAAAGGAAAATGAAGTGGCAGCAGAAGGGCCATTTTGATGTTCTGGGAGGGGGCAGGGACAGAGAAGATGAGACTCCAAAGGAGGAGGTGTTAAAAGAGGAGAAGAGGGGACAGAGGAGTAGCAGGAGCTCATGGGTCCAAAAAGAAGGACCCCAAAGAGACAGAGCATGGGGGAGACTGAGGCTCCTCGAGATGGGGCACACATGGGGGGTATCCCAGGTGAGACTGAGGGACCAAATGAAGGGAGGAGACAAGACAAAACAATAACTGGCCAGGAAGGAAAGGAAAAGTAGCCAAAGAGACTCTGAGAAAAGAGGAAGCCAGTGGCAGAGGACTGAGGTAAGGGCGAGGGTCCTTGAGGACTGAGATTCCATCACCAGGCTCCTGGGGAGAGTGCAGGCTTGGGTAGAGGGTGGGAGTTCTGTTCCCATCCCAGTGCTGCCTATGCCAGGAAAGCTGGATGGGGGCCAGGATGTGGGGACACCACTATCGCCTCAGAACCTGCTGGTACAGCGTGACAGGACACCGCACCCTGAGCCAGCCCCGCTGTCCTGGCCCAGCCCACGGACTCGAGGATGAAACCCGCCTCCAAAGCTCACCACCATTATCAGCTTCCCTCTCTCCCCACCCAGCCATCAGCCATGCCCCCAGGCTCCCGCCTTCACATCCCTGGCAGATGTGGAAGGACTTCTTTCCTTAACCAAGCCCTTGCTTCTAACCCCAGGCTCATCTTACCCCCATTCTTCTCCGCTCCCCACCTCACTGCCTTCAGGTCCCAAGCAGTGTGCACTGAGCTTCATGCCGGCAAGATACTAAACCTCACTGAGCATTAGTTTATACATTGGGAGAGGCCAAATCTGTCCCCCAACAAGCAGTTTCTCCTCAATCTGTGATGTCCCCATTCTCTCCTCAAAGAGAAGTTCTCTGTTACAGTCTCCATACCAACCCCAACTCTGCCCGCAGACCCCCTCACCTGGTGGCACTCATCATGGAGAATTTCTGCTCTCCTTCTCTGCCGCCCCAAGCCACACAGCCTGCTCTCTGCCCTCCGGGGCCATGGGCAGTTTCTTCAAAAATACCTCCTGGCCCACAGCACAGCCCTCGTGTGGATCCTGGCTTCACTGCTTTCTAAGTTGTAATCTTGAGCCAGTTTCTTAACATGTCAAGCCCATACAGTGAGAATGTCTTAACATGTCCTCCCCATACAGTGAGAATAATGAATCTCTCATACAGTTCTTATAATGATCAAAAGTGCTAATGGAAAGTGCTAGAATAGTGTCTGGCACATGATAAGCACTCCATAGATGGTAACGATTATTCCTACTAAATATCCAGTCTTCATCTTCTAGAGCTCTCATCACTGACAATAGCAATAACAACTACCCACATTTATATAACCCTCCAGAATTTCCAGAGCACTTATCACATACATTATTTGAGACTCAGAGAGAATAGAGCTAGGTGTTATTATTAACCTGGTTTTAGAGTCTCAGAAACTGTGGCTCAAGAAGTTCAAGTATCTTGCGTGGAGTGACCTCAGACTCGAGCCCCTGCCCTTCCCCCTATCTGGGTCCTCTGCAGGCTTCACCCTGCACGGCGATTCCTCCCACCTCCCAGCACCCACAGCACCGGATCCCTCCACCCTCCTCTGACCTGCTGCTATCTGAATCCTTCCTCCCCACCTCTCCCCGCATGCCTCCACTCCTGGGGGCCCCCAGCCTCCTACCTGGCAGGAGGAGAGTGGCCAGCAGCAGGGCCATCATTCTTCGCCCTCCCACACGCCCCGTCCGGGGTGCCCGTGAGGAGCCCATCTCGGACTGCACAGCCTTCTGACTGACAGCAGCTCGTGGACACCCAGGGCCTTTATGCCTGGCCTGGACATTCTCTGGGCAGGAGTCACTGTGATGAGGGGTGGGAAGGTGGAAGGGCAGGTGCCCCGGGCAACTTGGTGTGGCCGGGAGGGGCTGAAGTAATCAGTCCGGGCATCTGCCTACTCAGCGGCAGAGGTGGCTTTGTGTGGGGAACCCCTGGCCACGGGGCCCTTAACAATTTGTGCCTTCCTGCCACCTGACTGGCCTACCCATGGCTCTTCATTGCTTAACCTGGGACCAAGCCCTCTGCCCACTCAGGCAGCCGCTCTCACCACAGGCCCCAGTCACAGACTTCCTCACTCTCCTGCCTCCCCTGGTGCTGGCCTGCTCCACCCCCCACCCTCCTTCCATGCACAGACAAGGACATTTCAACTTTCCCATCCACGACAAGGTAGCTGCTCAGGCCCCCCACCCTGCCACCTGGCTTCTCCCCACAGCTCCTGGATCTGCCCCTTTCCTTGGGATCCATCACTCAGCCCCCGTGTTTCTCCTGCACGCCGGGAGCCCCCCTGTTGTCGGCCCAGGTTCATGCCTGCCACACACCTATGACACGTTTCATCCATGAATGAGACTATTCCCTCTTGCCAGCTGGGAATTTGCTCACCAAATACCAGCTCCCTGACCTCTCCCTTCTGGGGGCTCCTGAGGTAGTCTGAGCTGTGCTGGGTGCCAGGGCCTCAGCCGGGGGAGAGGCCTGGGCTGGGAACCCCTGTCATAGCTGTGTCTGAGGTTACTCACAGGCCACTCACGGCCCTTCCCCCACAGCAGGGTGTCAGAGCCAGAGGCTAATGAGGCTAATTGGGAAGGTGGTGGGCCTGCAGCCCATTAGCTGACTCCCCGGCTGGGACGAGGGGACAGGAAACAGCCAGGTCCTGTCTGAGTGGGTAAAGGAGGGCCAGGCAGACTTCAGGGCCCCTGAAGGATGAAAGGCAGGACTGGCCGATCAGAGACCTGACTTCAGCCAGGAGGGAGGCAGGACCTCCTATTTCCCATTCTCCTCCCTCCTGCTTTGGTCCTGGCCCCACCCCAGCCAATTAATTGCTCACTAGTATTGCCCAGAGTATCAGTATCGGAGGGAGAGGCCTGGGAGTTGGGTCAAGCTGCCTCTTCCCCTCCCCCACCCTGCTCCCCTCATCCAGACTCTCATCTCCTTAGGTCCCCACAAAGGCAGCCTCTGCCCCGCCCTTGGCTGCCCTCTCCCATTCTCTCTCTCCTGCCCTGCCTTTCCCTCTAGCCCAGGGCTGCCCCTGGGACTTCTTCCATGATAGGAATGTTCTGTACCTGTGCTGCCAAATACAGTAGCCACTGGCCACATGTGGCTCCTCGGCACTTGGAATGGGGCTAGTAGGACCAACCTGAGGACCTGAACTTTTAACTTTACTTAATTTTAATTTAAATGTAAATAGTCACATACAGCTAGTGGCTACTATCTCATCTAGCCCTTGACTTTGCCAGGCCCAAATCGGACTTGGGAAGGAAGAGGGGCCAGAGCTATGATGAGAGGTCATGAGACAGGGTCCCCCAAAGAGGGTTGACTCACTAGAAGAGAAACAAAAACACTAGACTTAGAATCAGAATGCCCTGGGCTCAAGTCCCACCTAACTTTCTGAACTTCCTGGCTTTAGGCAAGTCTCCAAACTTGTCTGAACATCAGTGCCCTCCTCTGTAAAATGGAGATTTTTTTTTTAAAGATTTTTATTTATGTATTTATTTGGCTGAGAGAAACACAGCTAGAGAGGGAACACAGCAGTGGAGTGAGAGAGGGAGAAGCAGGCTTTCTGCTGAGCAGGGAGCCCGGTGCGGGGCTTGATCCTGGAACTCTGGGACCATGACCTGAGCCAAAGGCAGACGCCCTGCAACTGAGCCACCCAGGCACCCCAAACAGAGATCTTTTAAATCATGCCTACCTTACAGGGGAGTTGTGAGGATCAAATGGGAAATTATCAGAAAGATTCAATCGGCACAAGGGCGGAGCCCTCCTCGCCCAGGCACTTAGCAGAAGCAGCCCCCTGGGCATGGTCCCGTCTGCGTCTTCCCCTGGGGGATAGCAAGCAAGTGGGATGGGCTCACACCACAGCCCCAGGCTTTCTCTTCAGAGTCATCAGCCCAGAGGACTAAGAGCAGCAGCCAGCCTGCACACAGGGGTGCTGATGAAAGTGAGCTCAGTTCCCCAGGGCCCATCCCGGCCACGTCTGTTCCCTCCCTAGACTCCTGGGTCCTGCTGGGCTGGTGCCGGTCTCCAGGAGAAGGAAGGGAGGTGGGTGGGCTGGCAACAGGGAGGGGAGTGCCCGAAAGAAGAGGCACAGAGGGCCTTGTGGGTGGGGAGAAGGGGAGGAACTGCAAGGTGTGTGGGACATTCTTTCCCAGCAGGAACACAGGTGGCGAAGTCTGTCCTGTTTTCTTCCTCTCATTCCTCCCAGATGCTGTCAGACATTGGCCAGGACGGCCAGGGCTGGAGGAGGCACAATCTCTCTGAGCCTCTCTCTAGCTCTCCCGCCACCCACAGCCTGCCCTGCAGCGCAGTCCCCCTCCCGTCCACTCTATCCACCTCCTTCCACCCGACCCCACTGCACACATCTGCCCACAGGTGGGCCCTCCCAGCTCCTCTCTGCTCCCTGTTTCTTTTTTTTTTTTTTAAGATTTTATTTATTTATTTGACAGAGAAAGAGATCACAGGTAGGCAGAGAGGCAAGCAGAGAGAGAGGAGGAAGCAGGCTCCCTGCCGAGCAGAGAGCCCGATATGGGCCTCCACCCCAGGACCCTGAGATCATGACCTGAGCCGAAGGCAGAGGCTTTAAACCACTGAGCCACCCAGGTGCCTGCTCTCCCTGTTTCTTACTGCAATCGTCTGTGCTTGCTGTGTTTTACTCTGCTATGTGCCCTGGACTCATCATTTACCCTTCTCTCAGCCCAGGCAGTGAAACTCTGATGCTAATAGGGCTGAGGAGGGCACGGAAGGGACACTGGTTGGGTGCCTGCCAGGCTGGGGCCGTCTTGCGGGACAATCACCAATGAGACAATGGCCACAGAGGTGCAGGTGGGTTTGCTGTGTCCCCAGTGGCAAGTGCCCTGCCCAGTGCATGGACTGGCTGAGAGAGCAGGGGAGGCCTGGGGCCACCCCACACACCAGAGGAAATCAGACTTAAAGCACGTGTCTTCCAAGGGCAAAAGAAAGAAAGAAAGAAAGAAGAAAGAAAGAAAGAAAGAAAGAAAGAAAGAAAGAAAGAAAGAAAGAAAGGAAAAAGAAAAGAAAAAGAAAAACCAACCAAAAAAAAAAAACCTACATAGCACCTTTTTAAAAAGATTTTATTTATTTATTTGTTTGTTTGTTTGTTTGTTTGTTTATTTATCCATCCATCCTGATGGAGAGATCACAAGTAGGCAGAGAGTCAGGAGGAAGCAGGCTCCCTGCCGAGCAGAGAGCCTGATGTGGGCCTCAATCCCAGGACCCTGAGATCATGACCTGAGCCAAAGGCAGAGGCTTTAACCCACTGAGCCACCCAGGCGCCCATCACACCTTTAAAAAAAAAGGGGGAGGCGCCTGGTGGCTCAGTTGTTAAGGGACTGCATTCAGCTCAGATCATGATCCCTGTGTCCCAGGATTGAGCCCTGTATCGGGCTCCCTGCTAGGCAGGAAGCCTGCTTCTCCCTCTCCCACTCCCCCTGCTTGTGTTCCCTCTCTAGCTGTGTTTCTCTCTGTCAAATAAATAAATAAAATCTTAAAAAAAAAAAATTCGGGTGCTCAGACCAGCTGGTGAGTAGCACAGGAGTTTGGAAAGGACACACACCCAAGCCCACTGGACTCCAGAGCCCACGGAGGTCCCATTTTTCAGTGGACACCAGGCCATGCATTAATGGCAGTGGTCCATGGGCAGACCTCACAGATTCCGTAGACCCTGGAAGGGTGTGTGAAAAATTCCTTGTGTATCATCAGAGTCTCAAAGTTGAGAGGTCGTTAGTGAGAAAGTCAACAGCACATGCTGTCCCTCTCCCTCAATCTTGTCTCCTCTGCTTTTTTATGCAGGACAGAAGTTCTAGAACAGTGTTCCATACAGGGGTGTTTGGTAGACCTAGGGCTTCTGCTTGAGAGAAGGAACAGGGGAGTGAAAACACAGAAAGAGAAGAAGCCCAAGAGAGGAGCTTCTCTTGTGGGTGCAGAGGGTAAGAGGCCGCTCTGCAAGCCAGGACCTGAGGTCTCCTCCCTCCTCTGAGTCTCCGCTCAGCTCCAGCCACAGGCACTTTCTTCCGCTCTCTCCTCCCCCATCACACTTGCTCTGCCTGTGCTGGGCCGCTCTCTCCAGCAGTCATGGTTCCCTCCCTGGCCCATTCCCAGACGGTCCCCCTGTTTCCCTGTGATGGGAACGTGTGCCCCTGGGTCATCCACACTCTCCACCTGGTCCCTCTTGACTGAGGACATGGGTCCAGGAAGGAGAGGACGAATTTGTATGTGGCAGTTCCTACTTGGCCTGTGCCCTCTTCAGCCCAGCTGTGCCCGTGGGACTGGCTAACCTTCCCTCAGCTGCAGTCTCTCTTCTCCGCCTGCCTCTGTGGTTTCTTCCCTGTGGGGGATATTCAAGCACAGAACCCACATTCCATGTGGCCTGACTCCTTAGCCCTCTGCTCAGATAGGTCCACACAGGCCCTGGCCCCGGACGGTGGGCTCCAGGATGTGGGCAAAGCATACGTCTGTTTACTGAATTCCAAGCACTTGCCCATCTTGGGCTCTTGGTGGTTCTTCCCCTCCTACCTTGTTACTCTGGCTGTCTGCTAAATCAGGGCCCTCTGCCCCTCCCAGCCTCATCGTACACAGCCCGCTCCTCATGCCAGGTGGGATGCCACAGTGGCCAAGGCCTTGTCACCAGGAGCACGTGGTCTGTCCAGGCAGGGAGCAGCAGGCACATGAACTTGCCTCTGACATAAAACGACTCTCCTGCACTCACTTGCACTCTCTTGTGGGCCCGTCTGTCCCACCCTCATTCCTCATGGGTGACTGTCTCCCCTGACAACTCTTTTTTCCACTGGATGGTCTCTTCCCTCTGAGGGATGCAGCACACCTCCATGAACAAAGAGCAGATTTCATGTGGCACCCCAAGGAAGTCTGGGGATTTCCCCCTGCACCCTCTGTTCATCTGAAACCCGGGGTGGAGCAGGACAGCGCTGTCTACCTGAAAAATCCCTTAGTTGATTCTTTTTGGGAATCCCACCAAGGGTAACATGTTGCCCTTAGCTGAGAATCACTGCTCTAGGGAGCAGTCTACACCTCTTCAAAATATATTCTGCTCCCTCAAAACATATTCAGTGATGTGGTCTACATTCAGCTCTATCAACCTTTTTCTCCTTTTCCTTTGGCTCCCCAGTCCATCCATCCCTCCCAGAATTAGGCTGGTCAGCCTCCGCTTCTGCTCTTCCCATGACCCATCCTCACCCTCTTGGCAGCCTGCTGGTACCCTCCGGGACCCAGGGCACCGCAGCTGGGATGTGGGAGTGAGGACTGCAGCCGGAGGAGGCAGTGAGTCCTGGAGTGAAAGAATGCAGCAAGTGGGGGTCTGCCCACCAGGCTCTCTGATCTGCCTTCCTTCCCTTCCCCCCTTCTTGCAAGCAGCAGGGAGTCAGCTGAGACCGCTGGGTTAAGTCACATCTGATTTGGCCACCACCTCTCTTGTCTTGTGAGGAGGTGACTATAGAGGTTGTGATTAGCTCCCAGAGCAACAATAATATTTTCCCCTCTTCTCTGTTCTGTGGAGTGAATGCTGGGGAAACCATGGCTCATTGTCTGCTCATTATGATCACCTTTTAAATAGTCATTCTTTCCAATGTAGTTATTAATGCTTTTTATTGCTATTGGTCGCCCAGCTCCCTCCCCAGCCCAGAGGATGGAGTGGTGAGGGTGAAAGGGAAGACCAGCGTACAGTCTGAGGGAGCAGCTGGAGGGACTTGGACCAAGACGAACTCCCAGGCCAGGTGTGGCTGTCGGAGCTGCTGGGCTGGACCACGTGGGCCCATCTTCTCGGTCTTCTGGCCTAAATCCCTCTGGCTGGGCCGGGAGCTTCTCCTGTGTCTAGCCCTGGCACCTGAGACATCACCCACACACACACATGACCAGAAAATACAGGGTCCTGTCGGAGAGGCTGGCATCCCCACTCCAGCTCTGTTCTCCGGCACACCAGGACTAGGGCCAGAGAACAACACCGATTCCTCAACAGTGTGTAACGGTTAGACGAGCACAGTCATCCACATAGGCAGGATCGATCTGGATGCTCTCAGACCCTAAGAAATGGAAATTCATACTTGTTTGGATTTGGAGCTGCAGCCACAAGTTCAGGGAGTTAAGGCGATGCCTACCCCCAGTGGCTGGGGCTTCCCCTGCACCCCGGATGCTGTGTTGTGCAGGCCACTGAGCTGCTTTTTCCTTCTTCCTGGGTTCCCATGGCCTGACTCCCGCCCTCATTTCATTCACTTCTTGTCACCTGCCACTTCCTTCAGAGGCCCCCACTCTGTCTTTTCTCTTTAAAATCACTCCTCAGGGATGCCTGGGTGGTTCAATCAGTTAAGCATCTGCCTTCGGCTCAGGTCATGATCCCAGGGTCCTGGGATGGAGCCCCCATCCAGCTCCCCACTGAATGGGAAGCCTGCTTCTCCCTCTGCCCCTCTCTCCATTCATGTTCTCTCTCTTTCTTTCTCCATCTCTCTCAAATAAATAAATAAAATCTTTTAAAAAATACAGTAAGATGGTGCGCCTGGGTGGCTCAGTTGGTTAAGCGACTGCCTTCAGCTCAGGTCATGATCCTGGAGACCTGGGATCGAGTCCCACATCGGACTCCCTGCTCGCTCGGCGGGAAGCCTGCTTCTCCCTCTCTCACTCCCCCTGCTTGTGTTCCCCCTCTGGCTGTGTTTCTCTCTGTCAAATAAATAAAATCTTTTTAAAAAAAATAAAAATAAAAATACAGTAAGATAAAATCTCACCCCAACCCCACACATGGGTCACCATGCTCCATTTCCTTCCTCTGCCTGAATTTTCTTTTCTTTTCTTTTCTTTTTTTTTTGAAGATTTTATTTATTTGTCAGAGACAGAGAAAACACAAGCAGGGGGAATGCCAGGCAGAGGGAGAAGCAGGCTCCTGGTTGAACAAGGAGCCCGATTCTGGACTTGATCCCAGGAACCCCCAGGATCATGACCTGAGCCAAATCTGCCTGAGTTTTCTTCAGAGCACTTATCACAGCGGGACATCTTATTATATAATGTCCTGTACACATCTGTGTGTTGTTCTCTTCCTCCACTGCAAGGTAAGCCCCGTGATCGTAGGGCCCTCCTCTCTTTGACTCACCACTGAATCCACCGTCCTAGAGCACGGCCTGGCTCATGGAAGGAGCTTGGTACATAATGAGAGAAAGAAGAAATAATGAGTATATGAACCACTTGGCCAAGCAGCCTATGCCCGAATTTTCCTGAGGGCTCCAGAGCCTGCCTTATCTTACCTCAAGATGACTCACCTTAGAAGGGTCATCTTGGTGAGCAAGAGGGCACTAGTGGGGCCTGACTGGGCCGGGGGGAGTGGATGATGTTAGAGGCAAAGAGCAAGGAAGACTCCGGAGGGAAACACCTTGGAGGAGTCTCAAGGCTGCCCTCTGGTGGAAGAGGGTAGAATACCCGACACAAGGAATTGGGTGGCAATTTAGATATTAATGAAATGCCCTAAAGTCACATCCCAAGGTCGCACAGAGAATAGATAGCAGAGTAGGGACAAAGACACGGTTCACTATGCCATCCCATCTTCCCCCATCACAGGAGTTGAGACTAAGCTGCCAAAAGGAAGGCTAAGGATATTTGGGATGTGGAGGGCTGGGGAGAAAAGCTCGGGAGGTGGATCTGCTTTAATTCAACAACTTTTTGAGCCAGTGCCAAGCACCCAGTGGGCACTTAATTGAAGATTAGAGGAAGAAAATGTATAGCAAGAGAGATTAAGTCTATTTATGTATTTTTAAAGATTTTATCTATTTATTTGACAGAGAGACAAACAATGAGAGAGGGAACACAAGCAGGGGGAGTGAGACAGGGAGAAGCAGGCTTCCCATTGAGCAGGGAGCTCAACACAGGGCTCAATCTCAGGGCCCTGGGATCATGACCTGAGTCAAAGGCAGACTAAGCCACCAAGACACCCAAAAGAGCTTGAATTTGTACCAAAGCAAGTTTTCAAATGAATCTGAAATATGAAATTGGCAGAGGAGTGCCTACCTCAGGGTGTGCCCCTCTGTAATTTGACTTCTATCACATTTTATTGCCATGATTTACATGTTTGTTTCTTCCCTGGACACAGAGCTCCTTGAGGGCAGGGAGGACTGAAACTACTCCCTGGGACTGTCACCATAGCCTAGCACTCCGCACGGTAAGTAGATGCTCAATAAATGATTGTTGTATGGGCAAATGGATGAACAAATGAGTAGTTTGGAGTTTTCCTGTGGAGAGATTCTCAAAGTAGAGCAGACAACCATCTCTTCTGTCTAGTCCAAAGCCATGACTGGCTTGCCCAAAGGCTGAGGGTTGTGCCTGATGCCTTCTCAAGTTAACTTTGCTTCTATAATTAAATTATACTGTGATACAAGGTCGAGGTTCTTTTCTTTCATTGGCCAAGCATGTATTGGACTACCTCTCCTGTCCAAGGTACTGAGCTATTGTTCTCTAAATCTATGATCCTGGTCTATTATTAAATGCTCTGACTCCATGTTGACATAAAAGGCAACACTGTCCCCACCGCATTCACTCCTAGGTGAGGTCAGCCAAAGTAGACGGGAAAGAAGCAGCATTGTCTAGCCTGAATGGATAAGTGGGCACAATGGGCTCCCCTGTGTTAATACAATTCCATCCCACTCAGTCTCCTTACCTGCCAGTAAACATACCATGTTGGGGCGTCAATGCCTGCTGCCTATTAATAGCTATTAAAATCTCTAATTATCTCAGGCCTCCCCCTTCTCTTCCCCACTCACCCACTTGTTGTGTCAAACTGGGAAGAACTGGTTTGGAGCCAAGTCATCCTGCATCGTCTTGACTTTGGCACTTGGGTGATGTCTTAGATGACTTAACTCTCTCAGAGTGGTTTCCTCATCTCTGAAATGGGGCTAATAATTTGCTTTATTGAACCCCTTCTGGACCAAGGACTAGGAGGAGAAGTAAGGCATAAAACACGGACAAGGCACAGTCTCTGCCCTCAAGAACCTCATACTTTACAGGAGGTGGAACACATGAAAACCACGATAATGTCGTGGTATTAAATAAAAAGCCCGAGATCCTTGCCTGGGCCACACCAAGAATGCAGTTATTTCCTCTACTTTCTCTCTCCTTTAAGTATTCTTTTCCCTTTCTTTTCCCAATGAACTTCATCTCACTAGCATGGGGGTTTGCTACAGGTCACTTTGAGGGCTCCAGACTTCTTCCCTTCCCTCCCATACCTCCCTGCCACTGCACACCCAAGCATGTGTATGAGGCTCCCTACCACTGGGCACTATTCTATCAGAGGAGAAAGACTTTGGATCTAAGCTCCCAAGAGTGGCTTCCCTAATTTCTTCTCAGCTTATTTGTCCAGCAATATCCCCCTCTTTTCCAGGTTATAAGCCCTTCACTCAAACTATTGCAATCTACTCTCTGTTGCCCAAACTTGCCATTTATTTTTTTTTAAGATTTTATTTATTTATTTGAGAGTGAGAGTGAAAGAGACAGAGAGAGCACACATGAGCTGGGGGCAGAGGGTAAGGGAGAAGGAGAAGCAGACTCCCCACTGAGCAGGGAGCCCAGGCTGGATCCCAGGACCCCAGGATCATGACCTGACCTGAAGAAAGACACTTAGCCAACTAAGCCATTCCAGTGTCCCACAAACTTGCCATTTATTGATGAATTAAACCATTTATAAAACATGTATGCAGTGGTTAATTTTATGTGTCAGCTTGACTGCACTGAGGGATGCCCAGATAGCTGGTAAAAAGCATTGTTTCTGGGTGCTTCCGTGAGGTTGTTTCTTGGAAGGGATTAGCATTTGAACTGCGAACGAATGGAGGCTTGCAGTCCCCAGAGTGGGTGGGCATGGTCCATCTTGTGAGGGCTCAACTGGACAAGCAGGAAGAGAGCGAATTAGCTGTTTGAGCTGGGACAGCCATCTTCTCCTGCCCTCAGACATCATCCGCACTCCTGGCTCTCAGTCCTTTCCACAAAGACTGGGACCCACACCATCTGCTCCCCTTGTTCTCAGGCCTTTGGAATCATTCTGCAGGCTGTCCTGGGTTTTCTGCTTGTCCATGGCAGACTGTGGGAATTCTCAGGATCTCAAGGGCCAATTCCTATAATAAACCTCCAAATGATCTATTGGTTGTGTGTCTCTGGAGAACCCTAATATAACCTATTAAGGCTCTGTATTCAGTGTCAGGGTTACACAGATGAATAAAGGGATGGGAAACTAAAGTGGTTAAAATCAGAGACATTGGCGTAGGATAGACTGGAGTTCGAATCCCAGCTTTGCCATCCGGGTTTCCTTGTGTGCGTGTCACTACCTCTCCGGATCTAAAACGGTGATAAGG
>PITA01008748.1:25259-82419 GCA_004023965.1 Spilogale gracilis
TGCTTATGTTCCCTCTCTAGCTGCTAGCTGTGTTTCTCTCTGTCAAATAAATAAAATCTTTAAAAATAAATAGATAGATAGATAGATAGATAGATAGATAGATAGATAGATAGATGGGGGGAGGGGTGGGGAAATGGAAGGAGGCCAAGCAAAGTCTTACGGAGGGCAACTGGGGCTCAGAAGACTAGAGTGTTGATTCCCCCATACTTGTGGGTCGTTCTTGAAGCGTGGGGGGCACGGTGCGGGAGCGAGAATGTAAGGGAGAAACATTTACAGGTGCTTCCAGCCCTCCAATGCCCCACAAGTTCGAGGCATAGGTGGGACTGCTGAGAGGGAGGAGGCACCAAAATGGTAAAGAGGTCCCAAGAAGAAACATTGTGGGCCGCTTGTGCCCACACGACGCCTAGACCCCTAGGAGGGGAGAATCGACGGAAAAAATCATTTCCGGTCTGAGGTCTGAGTTTTGTTCCAGGCTCCGCTGCGCCGGCACACCGCGGTGGCGTGCAGGGCAGAGGATGCATGCGAGTGGGTTGCGGCGTCACTGCAGAGAAGGACCACCGGCTGGGGAGAGGAAGGCCTGTGCAGACAGCGCCAGCAGCACACACAAAGGCAGGAGCCGCGACCCCAGAGCTAACAGGCGCAGGGGGAGGTCCTGCAGGGAGTGGGCGCCTGGCAGCTTAGCGCCTGCGCCTTCGCTGGAGCGCCACAGTCCCCTCTCCCCCGGCCGCCCCCTCCCGGCCGGACCCCCAGCCGCAGACCTGGGGGCGGGGGGCGCCCTTCTCCTGGAAGCCTCCGGTGACTAGTGCAGCTCCCCGTGACTCCCTTCTGAACTCACCGCGTTTATTGCCAAGACTGGTGCTTACTCATATCGTTACATGCATCCTGTGTTACATTGTTACTTACCTTTTCATGCAAATCCTTTCTTCCTCAGCTGAATTTTAAGCTTCCTGAGAGTGGAAACTGTACATATTTTATTTTCTCTATTTCCGCATGTCATCTGGCATTGATGGACATATTAAGGGAATGAATTGCATGAACTTAGTCCACTTTGGGGCCTATTAAATTCTACTACGCCCATCCCTACAATTCTTATATGTTCTAGGATTATTTCTAAACTCAAAAATTAGGTTTTGGGGCACCTGGATGGCTCAGAGGGTTAAGTCTCTGCCTTCGGCTCAGATAATGATCTCAGGGTCCTGGGATAGGACAAGGGGCTATCTGCTCAGTAGGGAGCCTGCTTCCCCCTCTTTCTCTGCCAGCCTCTCTGCCTATTTGTGACCTCTCTCTCTGTCAAATAAATAAATAAAATCTTTTTTAAAAAATTAGGTTTTGGGGGCACCTAGGTGGCTCAGTTCGATAAGCAACTGCCTTCGGCTCGGGTCATGATACTAGAGTCCCAGGATGAAGCCCCACATCGGGCTCCCTGCTCAGCAGGAAGCCTGCTTCTCCCTCTCTCACTCCCCCTGCTTGTGTTCCCTCTCTCACTGTATTTCTCTCTGTCAAATAAATAAATAAAATCTTAAAAAAAAAATTAGGTTTTGTTTTGTTTTCAAACTGGTTACATACAGATTTTGATGGGAGTTGCCACATAAACAAATTGGGTAAGCCACTTGAGATCTCTTGGCTCCTGCCATTTGAACTTTCCTGCTCAAAAATTCTTTTATTTTTTATTTTTATTTTATTTTATTTTTTAAGATTTTATTTATTTGACAGAGAGAAACACAGCCAGAGAGGGAACACAAGCAGGGGGAGCAAGAGAGGGAGAAGCAGGCTTCCCACCGAGCAGGGAGCCTGATGTGGGGCTCAATCCCTGGTCTCCGGGATCATGACCTGAGCCGAAGGCAGTCGCTTAACCAACTGAGCCACCCAGGCGCCCCTATTTTTACTTTTTTATATTTTATTTATTTATTTGACAGAGAGAGAGATCACAAGTAGGCAGAGAGGCAGGCTGAGAGAGAGGAGGAAGCAGGCTTCCCGCTGAGCAGAGAGCCCGATGCGGGCCTTGATCCCAGGACCTTGAGATCATGACCTGAGCCGAAAGCAGAGGCTTTAACCCACTGAGCCACCCAGGCACCCTTTAAGGGAATTTTTGAGCAGGAAAGTTCAAATGAAATAATGAAATATATTTCCATTGTATCACTTTTTTAAAAAAAGATTTTTATTTATTTGACAGAGAGAGAGATCACACGTAGGCAGAAAGGCAGGCAGAGAGAGAGGAGGAAGCAGTTCCCTGCTGAGCAGAGCCCGATGCGGGCCTCAATCCCTGAACCCTGAGCCAAAGGCAGAAGTTTTAATCCACTGAGCCACCCAGTGTGTACCACTCTTTTTATATATCTTTATTGTATTTGGGGGAAATCATTTTGTATATCTCCACAACAAAAATATGTATGTAAGTTGAAATTTGTTTCTGTGACTATAAGACCCTAAGTGTTGGGCGCCTGGGTGACTCAGTGGGTTAAAGCCTCTGCTTTTGGCTCAGGTCATGATCTCAGTCCTGGGATCTCAGGGTCCTGGGATCTCAGGGTCCTGGGATGGAGGCCCGCATCGGGCTCTCTGCTCAGCAGGGAGCCTGCTTCCTCCTCTCTCTCTGCCTGCCTCTCTGCCTACTTGTGATCTCTCTCTCTGTCGAATAAACAAATAAAATCTTTATTAAAAAAAAAGACCCTAAGTGTTAAAAAGTTATTCTACAGGGGGTTTATTACTACAAGACACAATTTGTCAAAATTACAAATATTGATGGCAACGATTAAACAGAAAAGTAACTTCTTATTTAAGATGCATCTCTTAAGGGGCG
Source organism: Spilogale gracilis (assembly GCA_004023965.1). NCBI lineage: Eukaryota > Metazoa > Chordata > Mammalia > Carnivora > Mephitidae > Spilogale > Spilogale gracilis. Next base: position 28,054 of record PITA01008748.1, read on the forward strand.
CCTGGGTGGCTCAGTTGGTTAAGTGACTGCCTTCGGCTCAGGTCATGATCCTGGAGACCCGAGATTGAGCCCCACATCGGACTCTGTGCTCCGCGGGAAGCCTGCTTCTCCCTCTCTCATTCCCCCTGCTTGTGTTCCCTCTCTGGCTGTGTTTCTCTCTGTCAAATAAATAAAATTTTTAAAAAAAGATTTTATTTATTTATTTGACAGAGAGAGAGAGAGAGATCACAAGTAGGCAGAAAGGCAGGCAGAGGGAGAGGAGGAAGCAGGCTCCCAGCTGAGCAGAGAGCCCGATGCGGGCCTGGATCCCAGGGCCCTGAGATCATGGCCTGAGCTGAAGGCAGAGGCTTTAACCCACTGAGCCGCCCAGGCACATTCCCCACTGACTTTTGTTTGGCAACTCCAGGAAGAACACTCCGGTCCTGTTCAGGGTGAGCAAGAGAGCTGGGCCTTTCTCCGTTGAGATGGAGAAGTATGGTTTGTTAAAGGAGATAGAAAAGGAAAACACAGGGGCGCCTGGGTGGCTCAGTTGGTTGGGCGACTGCCTTCGGCTCAGGTCATGATCCAGGAGACCCGGGATCGAGCCCCACATCGGGCTGCCTGCTCGGCGGGAAGCCTGCTTCTCCCCCTCTCAGTCCCTCTGCTTGTGTTCCCTCTCCAGCTGTGTTTCTCTCTGTCAAATAAATAAATAAAATCTTAAAAAAAAAAAAAAAAGGAAAACACAGTACAGTCCTCAGGCAGACTTCTTTTTAGGAAGGGATAGATATACTTCTGGAAATTGATTTCCTTAGAACTTGGTCAAAAAACAAACAAACAAAAAAGAACTTGGTTCTGCCCACACGCCCTTAGGAAAGTTTTGACATTCAGCCAGGACTGTGCAAACCATAAGCTATTAAAGAGACTCAATTTGGTTTCTCATCTCTGAAATAGGAATTCTAAAATGGGAGAAATGTGAGTCTGAATGTCCTTTGTTACTCTGTTACATTTCCAACTTCATCCTGCTGGGCTCCACATCCTTTATGCATATGGACAAGACAGGAACTCAGACTATTTCCAGATCTCTGTAGGTTTGTGCTCTGAGCAGGGCATCTCAATATTCAAAGGCCTACTCATTGGCAAAGAAGCAGCCAATATTCACAATAATGAAAACATGGATTTTATTTTTCCATTTGATGGAAGTACCATCATGGTCTTCTGCTAGTTCCCAGCTGTTCGCCACCAGGTGGCAGCAGAGAACACGGCGGCGCCAGCGTGGCCCCAGAAGCCCAAGGGATGGGGGAAAGGGAGGAGGTGGGAAGCAGGTAGAGGGCAGAGGCCAGGACATCAGGTAGGGGTGTATGCTTTAGCTGTGAGAGATAAAAGGAGGGGAAATGTGGAGCGGATCTCATGAATGAATAGAAAATATTGAGAATGACACTTTCAGAGTTCAAAATAATATTGAAGGAATGAGGAAGGAAATTGAGACTGATGAGAGACTTGAAGAGGAGTCGGAGGAGTACAGATGGGCTTGAGGGGCACTATGCCTGGAGGCCCAAGATGCCTCTGGGGGAATCCTTTTATCTGTACTCTTCCTGGGGTGGGTCAAGGTCTGGTTCCTCTTGAGATCCATGGTCCACTTCAGGGGCAGGTGGCCAGGGGTTTTCTGGAGGCTGGGGTCCTGCTGGCCAGGGGTCATCAGGCCGGGGAGGTTGAGGAGGATCAGTTCTTGGGGGCTCAGGAGGCCAGACTCCAGATTCTGGCAGGTCTCTCCAGGGACGACTGGGGCCTGGAGGTGGAGGGTCCTCAAAGAGAGGGGGTGCCCCTGGCCAGGGATCACCAGGGATTGGAGACCCCTGAGGCAATGTGGGGGAACCATCCTCCTCTCCAGCCTCTGTGGGTGGAGGAGGGGGGAGCTCTCCGCTGCCTGAGATGCCTGTGGAGGAAGAGGGAGAAAGGTAAAAGGTGATGAGGGCCAGATCCCTCCTTCCCCAGCTGCAGACTCAGGGGACATAGCCTCTCTAGGATAGACCACAGCTGAGCTGACCCCACAGACCTGAAAGATAACTGTCAAAGAGCTCTCCACTCATTTACAAAATACCCAAAATGATCTTAAAATGCTATAAAAACGTTGACCGGAATCATTAACTTGACCAACTTCAAACCAACAGGAGCTGACCTAAGTTCCATGTAAGCCTGGTTGGGACTCCCACTGGCCCGGCCCTGTACTGGTCTACATCTCCAAAGCCATCCACACCTTGGGCCCATGTGGCAGCCAGACCCCACCCTCTGCAAACATATCCATCCTCCACATGTCCTCAGCTGTGATGAAGACTTACCCACACACCTGGATTCTGATCTAAATTGCCACATGGACCTACACTTTAACCAGCAAAAGCACTGAGCTAAAATGTACTTTCCTACATCACCTTCAACCTCTTAACTCCTCCCCTCATGCGAATCCCCAGAATCTCCTCCATCCCTATGCATCCAATTCACCTTTGCCTCACTTAACCATCCTGCATCACCCCCAATTGCACCCCTGGCCTGTTACCACCTTACCTCCAGCATACAAGTAAAGGACCAGGATCCCCAGCAGCTTCCAGTGGAACAACATGGCTGTCTCCTGGCCCCCAAAGTTGGGGGTGGGCCGAGTCTAGGTGCCTGGGAACCCCAAGAGGCTTTATAGGGGAGGAGAGGAGGTGTCCAACCTCTGGGGAGGGGCCAGCCCAGTGACACAAGGAATCACATCAGAACCTAACTGGTTGAACCCGTTTGGAAGGTCATGGCTAATGTGTAACCTCTGACAGCAGCGTCCCTCATTTTAGCCCCCCCCCTCATTTGAGGACCCAGACACCCCAGCTCTCTCAATGACCTAGACCATGGTCACCCCACCCTTGTGTTCACATCCTCCTCCACACACACCCTGCAGCAATCAATACTCACCTGTCATCTCTGTAATCACAAAGACGTCCACCTTTCATCCCTTGAAACCATCGGAAGCCGAGGAATGGGAGCAATCCACGCGTGGGGAAGCAGTGTAATTACAGGGGGCCAGGAGGCAGGACGCCTGGGCAGGAGCAGGGACAGGTGATCCTTATAAACACACAGGGTGCAGCTAGAATGGTCTGAGCCAGTACCCTGAGCCTCGCACTTGGGACTGTTTTGTCCTTGGAACTTCAGCTCCCCTCAGGACTGGGATCTACGTGCTGCTTCCCAGTATGCGCCTCCAGGGGCACCCAGAGGGCCTCCCAAGCAGTGAGATCCGAAGAATTTCATCCAGGAGCCACCTGGGGTGATGGCAGGTGAGGAAGTATGAGGACATCCTGATTCCTAATCTCCACCCCTGAGCAGCTTCCAATAGTCACAGCTGAGGCTCTGGAGGAAGCTGCCTCGGTTTCCTGTCAATCTCCGCCTCTTCCTCCTCCTTCTGGAATCCTGCTCATGGAGGCTGCTGCCCTGGTGCTGGATGCCAGCTGTCTGTGCCCTCCCCATCCCCCTCCTTTAACCTCAGTGCGCATCTCATCTCAGAGGCCCCCTGGAACCTCCTCCTCAGGAAGGCCGCCTCTAGTTGGCAGGCCCAGTGCGCCTCTCAGAAGTAATGCCTCCCAAACAGAACTCCTTTCCTCCCCAGGCTGTTCTTCACCTGGTCTGCTCACTTGTGGCTCACTTGGAAGCCTTCACTCTGCTCCTTTCCTGGAACCCCCCAACCTCGCCCAGGGCAAGCCCAGCCCTTATCCCCATTCTGGAACCCATCTCTCCCCAGCACCCTCCTACCTGGTCCCCCGCTTCATTCCTCCTCCACCCAAACCCCATCCTCCACAGCCAGCCAACCTAGCTCTTAAACACGTCGGTCTAATTGTGTGGCTGCTTCTGGTTGAAAAGTACTCCAAGGGCTTTCTACTGACTTAGAATAAACCCCAGTACTGCCAGGCCCCTCTCCTGCTCTGGGCCTCCATGCTCGCCTGCCCTCTGCAGGACTCCTGCTGGTGCTGCTGGTTCCTCATGGCAGGCAGGTCTCCACACATCCCCCACCTCAGGGAGGCCTTTCCTGTCCCCTCATCTAGCCGCCCCTCCTCAGTAGGGTTCTATCACATCACTATATTTCTTGTCTCTTCATGGCAATGTTTGCTCTGTCCACTTCATCTGTCTCACCTACCAGGATGTCGGTGCCATGGGAGCAGGGACCCACCCGTCAAACCCATCACTGTGGCCCCCGAGCAAGGATGGCGCCTCGCTCTAAGACGCCAAGCAAATGAGTGATGTTTTTATATTCCTCACTCCTATTATTTTCCAGAGTGAAGAGTTTTCAAACAAAAGTCAATAAAGAAAACCTCAGTCTTTTGAAAAAACTCCCCCCCACACACAAAAAAAACCTCCCCAAGCAGCCTGGAAAAGGGTTTTGAAAAAGGTACCATCTAGAGAAACAGCTGTGTGGGACCACTTTCTGCATTTTCCAGACAGAGACGGCAGCAGCGGGAATTCCCTCCCATTCCCAGAGAGAACACGGCCCCTACTGTAGTCATCTTTATTAAGCCACAGGATTCACAGGCATCTTGGTGGCCGGTGTGCACAAGGGCAGCTGGCTGACCTCCCCCACCCCCACCCCACTTCTCTGGGGGCCACCCCGCCCACTGAGAGCCCCCAGCTGCGCAGAGTGCCTGGTTGTTCAGTGGCAGACTGGAGCAGGACAGTTTTGGTTGTCTCCTTGAGAGATAGCTTCCTCTTCGGAAATGGCCTCACTCAGGCCCTGCAGATCATCGAGCAAGACAGAGAGGGATCCTGGGAAGGAAGACCCCAAGGGATAGCAGCCGGACCAGAGAAGGCTGTGGCAGCTACGGTCCAGAAAACAGGGCTGCCATCAGACGAGAAGGTTATGAGGGGGAGGGTTCTCTGGCCCAAGGTGGCCACAGATAAGAGGCTATGGGCCTCCCAGGGTCATGGAGAAGGATGCTCATGCATTAAGAGTGCCTACAGGAGTCCTAAAGTCTCCCGCATTTGTCCCTTCCTACATGGACCATACCTTTTATGGAATCCCTGGGGGTGGGTGCTGCTCCTGGAGGTACAGGTGCTGAAGACCCTGAGGCCCAGGGGCTGGACTCCACGGACTTCCCCTTATCCAGCAGGGAGGGAAGAACTGCCAACAGTCGCTGCTGCTTGTAACGGGAGAGGAGACCCTCCTGCTGCAAGGTGGCCTGGGAAGGAGAGGGTTAAACGCCACCTAGCCCAGGCAGAGCCGCCCCCCTTCCTTCTCCCCTCTAGTCCCCAGCCAGCTCAAGGGCTCTGGTCTCCTCTCTCCCCTACCAGCATAAAGTTCTTGTCCCTCTCTAGCTCCTGCAGGCGTTGGGTCAGCCGCAGCCCCTCCTCCTTCCGGGCCTCATCTTGCAGGCGCCTGAGTTCCTGGTTGCGCTCCTTCTCCCGGGTGGCTTTGCGCTGCATCTGGCGCAGGGAGACCACTACGTGGAAGCCAGGGCACAGAGGGCACAGGTGTGGGGCAGCCCAGAGGCAGGAAGGCACCATGAGAACAGGACTGGAATCTTGGGCAGGAACACTGGATCCTCAGCTCTATGGCACAGGGAAGCCACCTACGCTCCAGGTCTGTCTTCTCTGTATGGTGGGAGCGGTGGCTGAGGCTCGGCCACCTTCTGACTCTGTGAGCCCAAAGGACCTTCCCCATCCCAGAGCCTTCCTGGAGTCGCTTAGGGGAAATATGAATATGAACTGGATATTCCAGTTTATGCAATTAATGTTTTCTTAACATGTGACAATGACACTGAGGTTATATAAGAAAATGTCCTCTTTGTAGGAGATGCAGCTTGGTGGTCATGGCGTTCGTAACTTCCTTTTTCTTTTTTTTTTTTTTTTTCATTCGTAACTTACTTTAAATGAGTCCCCCAAAAATGCATGTATCAGTATCAGTGTATATGTATATGTGGTTAGAGCAAATATGGCAGAAGATTAATGGCTGACTGGCTGGCTGGCTGGCTTAGTCGGAGGAACATGGAACTCTTGATCTCAGGGTTGTGGGCCCAAGCCCCATGCTGGGTGTAGAGGTTACTTAAAGAAATAAAATCTTGGGACACCTTGGTGGCTCAGTTGGTTAAGCGACTGCCTTCGGCTCAGATGAGTCATGATCCCGGAGAGAGTCCCACATCGGGCTCCCTGCTCACTCCTCCTGCTTGTGTTCCCTCTCTATCTGTGCTTCTGTCTGTGAGATAAATAAAATGTGTTTTGTTTTTCTTTTATTTTTTATTTAAATAAAATGTTTTTTATAAAAGAAAATTTTTTTTAAAAATTGGTTAATAACTATTGCACCTAGTCAGAGGAGGTAAACAAATGGGCATTATGCGACTCTTATAATCTGTCCAGGTGTTTGAACTTTGTCCTAATAAAACAGGGGGAAGGACCTGGCTGGCTCAGTCGGTAGAGCCTTTGACTCTTGATCTTAGGTTTGTGGGTTTGAGCCCCATGTTGGATGTAAAGATTCTTAAAAATAAAATCTTTAAAAAAAAAAAAGCTGGGGAAGACATGCATGGCGGAGAGCACCATGTAAAGATGGAGACGGAAGGGAGTGATGTGCCTACAAACCAAGGGGTGCCACAAACTGCCAGCAAGCACTGTAGGGAAGAGAGACTCCTCAGACTGTCTCTCAGGACCTCTAGCAGGCACCAGCCCTATCAGCATCGAGTTCAGACTTCTAGCTTCCAGTACTGTGGGAGAATAAATTTCTACTGTTTCAGGGCAAAAAAAAAAATGGGGGGTAATGTTGGTGTGAGGTTGGGATGCTGTTGCCTTTGAGGAGGGGAGTGGCTTGGTGGGGCTCATGTGGGCTACAGGAGTGTGTTTACCATCTGAAAACTGATCTGTACCATTTCTTGATAACTTCATTATTTGCATGCTTGAAAACAGTTTTAAAAAACCTTATGTATGGGGCGCCTCGTGGCTCAGATGGTTAAGTGACTGCCTTCAGCTCAGGTCATGATCCTGGAGTCCCATGATCAAGTCCCGCATCAGGCTACCAGCTCAGAAGGGAGTCTGCTTCTCCCTCTGACCCTCCCCCATCTCGTGCTCTCTCTCTTAAATAAATAAAATCTTAAATAACCTTAGGTCCAACACTTCCCTCTTTCCAGATGCCCATATCCATCCCAACAAATCTCACCTGCCTTGCCATGCTCCCTCCGAGCTTCGTTCAATCTCCTCTCTGTTTCTAAGAGCTGTTCCCGAAGCCTAGTTTCCACTTCGGCCACCTTCTCTTGCAGAGCTGAGGGCAAGAGGCAGACAGGGTGTGCGGACAGGGGGGAAGCATGGCTTCTTGGTTCCCCCTGTCCCTCCATGGTAAACCCACCTCCCCTCCTGCACACCTTGCCCATAGATCTCCTGCTGCTGTGTCAGTTCCCGCCGGAGACTGGCAGCCTCCTCTGTGCTCTCCTGCTGGCCCTGGCGAGCTGCTTCCAGCTGCAGCCCCACACTAGCCAGGGACTCCTGGGTCCGCTGAAGTTCCTGCTCCAGCTGCTGGGCGACCTCGCTCAATTGCTGCCGCTCAGCCTCTCCTGGAAAGAGGTGGTGCTCACGGGCCTCTCCATACCCCAGACCCCAGCTGTTCCCTCCTCTCCATCCCCAGCACACCCAGCTCTGGCCCAGGCTCCAGCTCAGGGACTCCAACACCAAGTGTACCTTGCTCCCGGGCCCGGCCCACCTCCTTCTGGATGATGTGGGCACTCAGCTGCAGTTCTGCATCCAGGCGGTTCCGTTCTTCCCGCAGCTGCTCCAACTCAAGGCTCACATCTGTGGCCGGCAAGGATGGGGGACAGCTGGGGCAGGGAAGAGAAACAGAGTCAGGGGAAATCACCCAGCCTGTTCCCTAAGCCCCCATCCCTCTTCAGTCCTCGTGGTTTGGTGTCCCAGCAAACAACACTTAATCCCCTCCCGACCACCTCACAACGCCCAAACTTCACCTCTCCTGGCGCAGCTGAGCAAGGGCCAGTTTTCGAGCCATCAGGCCTAGGGAAGAAAAGGCAGAAAGCAATGGAGAAGAGTTCGAGGAGAAGAAAAGGGAAGACGGGAGTAAGGAGAAGGATGCCCGGACTGGTGACAAGTGGGCATGAGGATGGATGCGGGAGGCGAGAGCTGGAGGGGCAGGAGCACAGCGTGGCCGGCAGTCGTCCTACCCACCCCGAATGGTGTGGATCCTGCGGACGGCGTAGCTGACTCGGCTGCTGAGGCAGGGAAGCTGGGTCGTAGCGCGCTCCACTTCAGCCACAGTGCTCTGGAGCCAGGTCTGAAAGCTGGAGAAGGCACAAGGTCACTGACCTCATTCCCTAAAGGATTTGATGTAACCTGTTAGGACAACTCCCTCTATCCTATATTGTGAAGTATTTGGGAGGAAAAAGCAGAGCAGGGAAAAGAGAAGCTGAAGCCAAGGGCTGTGGCCAATCATGTCTGAGCTTTCTAAGCCAATGAAGAAGAAAACCTGAGAGTTTAATCCCTTTAGTGCTTGTTAGATAAAAATGACCTCATAAGGGCAGCACAGCAATGCCTGGTCCCAAAACCTAGGGCAAGCTTTTCATTTGGGTCCTAGCGACCGATGTCTTTAGTAAGAGCAGTAAAAAGAAAAATGAGCTTCACGGGGTCACACCTGATCTGGACCCAAGCCTATAACACAGGAGAGTTCAGCACAAACCATTCTCTGGGGGCTAACGTGACGGCCATAAAGCTAGCTCATCTCCAGCTGACTTAGACTTTTTTTGCCACCAGGCCACTGGACATGCCTCCTGCTTCTGGAAATCTCTTGGTGCCACATGCCACGTTTGGTGTGTGAACTTAGCTGCATTTTCCTCAAGAACAAAGAGCATACCTTCCATCAGTTTTCTAAGGGGCCCTTTCCCCAAGAAGGTGTTACATGGTGGTGGATCTTTTCAAGCAACTTGCCAAGCTTATTCCTCATAACCTATTTTTTTGATCACTAATATGCATTAGAGATCAAAGCTATCTTAACAATTCCCTGTGCCAGATCCATGTGCTTTTATCAACTGGCTGTGCCCAAAGCAGGACCAGCACGGCTCACAAAAGCTGAGAGGCGTACACAAGTGCCCTAGGAGGAGGGCTGAGGTAGCATCTCGGGGCAAGGGTGGAACTCTCCAGGAGAGTCCAAGTCTGTACCAACAGAAAAACAAGCAGACAACAAAGGCTGAGTTGCAGCCCTAGCAGCACAGCAGAGATCCATTACTTAAAAGGTGTTCAAGCAGGTACTTCCAACATCCTGTGGCTCTTATAAAGCCCGTTTCTGGGGCGCCTGGGTGGCTCAGTCATTAAGCACCTGTTTTCGGCTCAGTTCATGATCCCAGGTCCAGGGAAAAGGCCCTGCATTGGGCTCCCTGTTCTGCAGGAAGCCTTCTTTTCCCTCTCTCACTCTTCCTGCTTGTGTTCCCTCTCTCTCTATCAAATAAATAAATAATTAAAAAAAAAAAAAAGCCATTTTCTGATAAAGTCTCCAGGCCATCTAGAGACCATCTAACAAACCTGACAAAAGTCTGAGTGTGAGTTGTTTTAAGCCTCGTGGACCATCAATCATTAGGAAGAACCATTTCTTTTTCTTTTTTTTATAAAGATTATTATTTTTTTTTTTAAGATTTTATTTATTTGACAGAGAGAAACACAGCCAGAGAGGGAACACAAGCAGGGGGAGTGAGAGAGGGAGAAGCAGGCTTCCCACCAAGCAGGAAGCCCGACGTGGGACTCAATCCCGGGTCTCCGGGATCATGACCTGAGCCGAAGGCAGTCGCCTAACCAACTGAGCCACCCAGGCGCCCCAGGAAGAACCATTTCAGTGATGTCACCATACCAAAGCAAAACCCCAAGTACAGTGTACCTTCCCATTCTCGTGGAAACAGGAGGCATGTACAATGAGTCGAATCTGGATGGTTTATTATAACTAGTCTTATTCCATGCAAAGTGGAAATTTTTCATAATTTTTTTAAGTGAAATTAGTCCTTAAGGTACTAACCCAACAGAAAGGGATGGTGGAGGTGGCTCAGTCGGTTAAGCGTCTGCCTTCAGCTCAGGTCAAGATCCCGGGGTCAGGTCAAGATCCCGGGGTCCTTGCTTCTCCCTCCCTCTGCCCCTCCCCCCCTACTTGTGTTCTCTCTCCTCCCCCTTAATCAATACATAAAATCTTAAAAAAAGAAAAAAGAAAATGATGGTGGGCAAGGACCTATCCGGCACCACAATTTTGCTACACCAATAATTCTTCTGCGATCCACCCAGAACAGCCTCAGGGAAACATTTACAGAGTCAGATTACAGTCCAGGCACTGTGCCAGGAGGTTTACGAGGACCATGTCAGTATTCCAAGTCCAAAGCTGTGGACTGGTTGTTACCAGCCCAAAGAAGGGTGTGTTCCTCCTCAGAGATCTTTCTAAAGGTTATAAAACAAGTGTCAAGAAGGAGAAAGCCAGGAAGCTGGCATGAGAGATACAGGCTGGCAAATGATTAAGAAGGAAACTGGGATACATTTTAGATAGAATACCTAGGAAGCCATGGGTGTACAGCTTTAAAATATAGGTTAAATTTGTTCCAACGAAAGAGGGCTTGTCTGTCAAATTTTAAAGAAAGAAAGGTGGGGGTAGCCACCCTCTCCATCCTTGAATGAACAACTCGGAAGGTGTCGATCCTCCCAGGTGAACTGAATTATAGGAGGAAGCCTGGCCTCATCTCCAACCAAACACACACATGTCCTAAAAATCGACCCTCGAGGGACTGCGGAGCTGGTTGCCCCAGGGAAAAACAAGCCTGGGGACCCAACCTGCATCCTGTAACTGCCAGTTTTCCAGCCCCGCTTGCCTGGGCTCTTAAACTCCAAGGTGCCCGGGAAGCCGGGAAGAACTACTCCACCCACCCTCCATCCCAGATACCTGCTGACAGAATTGGCCACCACCTTCAGCTGCTCCTCGGCTGTGGCGGCGTGCTGCTGCCTCCGGCGCTGGGCCTCCTGAGCGCGGCTCAGCTCGAGCTGCAGGGCCTGCAAAGGATGCCATGAGGAAAGGGGTCCCCTCGTGGGGTTGTGGGGAAAGGTGGGTGGGATCCTTGACGCCCCCACACCCTGCCTGGACAGACACAGACCTTGGCGCCCATCCGCTCCACCTCCACCTCCGCAGCTTTGTCCTGTAGGGAGCGCTGCAGGATGGCCTGCTCTTGGCTCTGGGCCACGGCTCTTTCCTGGAGCTCTGCCACCTGGGGTAAGGGAGAGGCAGGACAGGGGGCAGGTAGAGCGAAGGGCTGGAGGGGGGCACTGGGAACGGAGGGGCTGATGCTGAAGTGTCTGACAGAACACTATGCAGGGAGACAAGCTTGGGTTCCTGAGAATGGAGTCTGAGCCCAGGTTTCCTTCCAGGAGCGTGTTCCATGTGCCCACATTTGAGGAAGCTTGCTGTGACGTACCCACAAAGGCTCACCGCCTCTGCCCATGCCACCCATGCTTGGCCACTGTCACCTCCTCAGAGAAGCCATTCCTGAGCACCCTGCCAAAAGCCGACCCACCCCATAGTCTCTTTCTGTCACACGTTCACATTTTTCTTTAAAGCACACGTCATCACTTGACAGCATCTAATTGCTTGCTCCAGAATGTAAGCTCCACGACAACAGTACTGGCCTCCATTCAGGGCCGTGTTCCCAGCACCAGCACATGGAAACCATTCAGTAAGTCCTAGTTGGGTAAGCGCCATCCCTTACGTAAGGAGCCAGGAGCTGGGGGGAGAATTCAGGGAGACAGAGAGTCAAGTGACCTGTCCCTTCAGCTGCTCCACGCATCCTCTGTGCCCCAGCTCCTGGGCCTTCAGCTGCACCATGAGGGCAAACACCTTCTCCCGCCAGCGCTTCAGCAGGGACTGGCACTTCCTGGTGAACTCGGGCTCCAGCGAATCTGAAGGCTGAACCTGCAGGGTGGAGGAGGGGTGGAAGGGTGAGCTCCTGGGAGCAGAGGAAGGAGACATGTTTGGGGATTTTTTTTCTCTGCCCTGCCCAAGCAACAAAGAGCCACAGCAAAAAGAGTTGTTCACTGAAAAGAAGATGCCAGTAGGTTCTGGCAGCATGCTAATTGCTCGTACCCACCAGGAGCCCTCGGGGGCAAGGGGCCCACCTTCCTGCTCAGCTCCTCCTCCTGGATGGTCAGGATGTGCACAAGGCTCTGCACACGCACCTGCAGCAGCTCCACTGTGGTGTGCAGGTCATCTCGGTCCTCCTGCAAGTGCTGCAGACAGGACAGGAAGGGACAGCAGTGGCCTCTGGACGCTGCCCCTTGTCAGCACTGCCTTCTCTCCTGGCCACCCCTCTCCCACGGTCTGGTTTCTGAGCCCTCCCCTGCCCCGCCCCACCTCCAGCCCCCACCCAGATGCACCCTATACATTCTCACTTGCACAGTTTCTAGAAGGTCCTGTCGCTCCAATTCCCAGGTCTGCCTGTGGACCTCGGGAGGGACTTGCTCCCCCACGTATCTCCTTAAATTCTCAACTAAGGTCACCTGTGCCTCTAAGTCTTCTTGGGTCTTGCTAGGGTTGGGGTGGGAACAGGGAAGCCATCAGTGAAGCACCTGGGAGACCCGCCGCATCCACCACCTGCCAGGTCCCCTCTGGCTGCCCACCCCCACTTTACCTCAGCTGCTTCTGCAGCACCTCGGCCTCCCTCTGGGCCACAGCCAGCTCCTTGGCTTCCCCTGCCCTCCTGCTTTCCAGACTATTCAGGGATTTCTCCAAGCCCTCAGCTTTGTTGGTCAAACTGGAAAGAGCCTCCTGGTGAGCCTGTGTCAGGGAGGAGAGCTGTGGAGAGAAGACAGGGCACAGCACGGACCAGCTCACTTCTACATCCAGAGGACTGAACAGATCTGCTCCTGCTCGGGCCCTGTCCCTGTACTCCCATCTTCCATCACCTCAGACCAGCAAATGGCCCAACTGCACACACGGCAAAACCCAGACAGTCCTTGGTGCCTCAATCCTCCACCCACATGCCAGTCCATCAGCAGTTCCTGTCAGGTCTCCTCACTAAACAGATCTTCACTTCTGTCTCCACCGCGACCAACCCTCATCTCGGGCATGTACAACAGCAACAAGCTCCTGACCAGTCTTTAATAGCCTTCAAGGCGGGGGGGCGAGGGGGAGGCGGGAGGGGCGGGGGGCATGGGTGGCTCAGTCAGCTAAGCGTCTGACTTTGGCTCCAGTCATGATCTTGGCCCCAGGCCCCGTGGGGAGTCTGCTTGTCCCTCTTCCTCTACCCTTCCACCCCATTCATGCTCTCTCTCTCTCTAAGAAATAGATGAAAAGTTTACATAAATAAACAAAGCCTTCAGTGGCTTATCATGGCACTGACAACAAAGCCCAGCTTCTGCCCTCTGCCTGCAAAGCCAGACATGCCTTGGCCTCTGCCACTTCTCTCAGTTCAGCTCCTCCCACTTGGTTTCTCCTCAGACCTCGGGCGACATCACCTCCTCAGAAGGCCTCACTGGGCCCCCCAGCACCTGCTCCATCCTATCACCTGTTCTAAGTCCTTCCAGCTCTTATCATCATCTGGAATGGTCTTCTCCACAGCTTAGTGTCTGCCACCCTCTGTTCCAAAGGGAGCTCTAGGAAGTAGGAATCTTGTCCTTTTCTCACTGCGCCTCCAACAGTGGTGAGTATATGGGAGACACTGCAGGAGTGGGGTGACAGCTGGCAGAGGAGGGAGAGAGGTTGCCCTCTAGCCCCATCTTCATACCAGGAAGTGAGCGTTTTAGAATGAAATCACGGGCACCTGGGTGGCTCAGTGGGCTAAAAGCCTCTGCCTTCGGCTCAGGTCATGATCTCAGGGTCCTGGGATCGAGGCCCGCATCAGGCTTTCTGCTCGGCAGGGAGCCTGCCTCCTCCTCTCTCTACCTGCCTCTCTGCCTACTTGTGATCTCTCTCTGTCAAATAAATAAAACCTTAAAAAAAAAAAAAAAAGAATGAAATCACAAAACTGGTCTGTCCATCTGTCTGTCCGTCTCTCTATATCTATGTAAGCTCTATACCCAAACTGGGGCTCAAACTGACTGACTGAGCCATCCAGGTACTCCACAGAACTGGCCTTTTTAGACATAAAATACAAATCTGATCATGTCATTGCCCTATTTAATACTTTTCAACAGCTGCTCATTGCTCTCAAGATAAAGTAAAAAGATGTGAACAGCCCCCGAGGCCTCCCCTGCACACCATCCAGGACCCCTCTCATCTCGTACACTCAGGACCCTCTGGCCTCACGGACCACGTGCCGCCAAGTGTTGCCAGCTCCCAACACCTCCCCACATGCCAGGGGGAAAAGCCTTCACCAATCTGAGGAATTCACCCAGGGGCACCCGGCTGACTCGGTTGGTAGAGCGTGCAACTTGACCTTGGAGTCAGGAGTTCAAGCCCAACGCTGGGTGTAGAGATTACTTAAACAAAATCTTTAAAAAAAAAAAGGAAAATTCACCAATGCTTTCTTCTGGTATCTTTAGGGTTTCATTTCCTAATACATCAACTTACTAGGTTAGTGTTCCCTAACCCCCCTGTCCACATTAGAGCTCCCTGTCCTTCTCCTACATGGCATTTCTCCCAATTGCAATTAATTAATTAGGATTAAATCAGGTGTTGAATGCGCATGTTCCCGCTAGGCTGTCTTTGACTCAGGCTGATTTGCCCACCCCAAGGTCCCGGATCCTATCTCAGAGATGGCAAAGAATAAGCACTGATAAATACTTCCTGAATGAGGCCTCTCTCCTCCCCAGTCCACTCTCTCCCACTCTCCTCACCATCCCCACAATGCTTTAACATAAAATGAGTACCCAGAGGGAAGCAGGAAGACAAAATTCTTCCTATTGGAAGGGGAAGGAGGGCTTCAAGTGGTGGGAGGTCACCTGAGTCCTAGGAGAAAAGTACAACCTGAATAAAGACCAACAAAACACCCAAATTCATCTTTCCAGGTCCTCTGATCACTCGCCTTCACCAAACATCTCATCACTCCACTGCTCATGGAGCCTCTTCTGTGGAACCTGCTCTTTGCTGGGAAGCTTCTGCCCAGTTCATCCACTGTGAAGCTAAACCCTTTCCCCCCACACATTCACCTGCTCCTGGTGCAGTCTCTTAACCTCCTCCAGTTCCCGCTGGCTTCCCTCTTCCAGGTTCTTTCGGACAACCTCGGCCCCAGCCAAGGCAGCGCGCAGACCCTCAGCCTCAGCTCGGCCAGCCTTCTCCGCCCTTGCCAGAGCCTCCAGCTCCATGGCCTGGGCCTCCAGCCTCATCTTCTGCTGCAGTGAGGTCTCCCGCAGGACTCGGACCTCCTCCTCAAGCCGCCGCAGCTCTTGCAGCTGCCGAGAGATCAGCTCAGCCTGCTGGCTCAGGGCATGTGACCCCTCTAGCTCCACAGACCTTCAAAGACAGGTTAGCACAGATGAGACCTGTCTCCGGTACTGGGAGGGTGGTGGAGGACACAAAGGGACACAAGAGGAGAGGAGGATCCCTCTGCTATAATGTGTGGCGATGGTGGGGATGAAGTTGGGCCACGGGGATCTCTGCATTTGCGTCAACGTTGTCATTTATCATGGCCCTACTAAGCATATTAGGTTCCCTATCTGGGTTCACAGGACTTAAAGGGTAGCTGAGATCATGGAACACGATCTCTGCTGAGCTATATACAGGCAGATGCATTACACACCAAATGCGCACATCATTAAGCCACACATTCGAAAATGGAGGGGGTGGAAGACACTCAGAGACTTCTGAATTCTGATTTAAGGGCAAGGAAAAATTGGAGGAATTTTCCAAGAAAGAGAGGTCATGGCTTCCAATATCAATAGAGTGAGACCAGGCGCTAGTTAAAAGCATTTATTGAGTGTTAGATATCCTGTATGAGGGGTCGACAGCACATCAATAAATTACATAGTCTACTGGTATCCTGTAAAGTTTAAAGCAGCTTATGATATCATGGCCCTTGAAAACTTCCTGAGGCCCAGAACCACAGGATTTTTCTTTTAAAATAGTGGGGATCTACAGCCTAGAGATATTAGTTGACTGGCCAAAGGACCCTAGTTGGTGGCCAAACTAGCATTAAAGTCTCTGTCTCCTGACACCCACTCCAGGGCTCCCCTTTTTTGTCAACATACTCCTTCCTCTTGAACAGGGTCCATGGTGGACCCATCCATGTGCAATCCCACTCCAGAACAAAATGGCAGAATGACATTCCAGTATATTTGGGGAAAGACACAACGAAACATCAAGAATAAGAATCAGAACTTTTACAGACAAAACATCGACAACAAGCATGGCCAGCTCTAATGGCAAGCACTCCATCAGAACAAATCCAACACTACCACAGTACAGACTATACTCCTAGTTTGCACTTCTTTATCTTGCCTTATATTATGCTTATTACTGTCAGCTGCTGGTCAATCTACCTCTTCCCTGAGGATTTTTAATTCATTTAGATCAGGATCTCATTCATTTTTGTTACCCCCATTCCTAGTATCTAGCACACTGCCTTATTACTTATACATTGTAACTTTCAGTAATTGCTTAAGCAAAAAATGCACAAATTAGGGAACTAAAGACTGAAACAGGAAAAGGAATCTATTTCCCTGAAGAAAAGTCACTGGCAAGCAAGTCTGAGAAAAGAGCAACAATGAACCCCTACCTGCCTCTCCGCCCTGGCTCCTGCCCATTGCCAGAAACATCCTGTTCCCACATGATCACTTGAGGTCTCTGGTTGTCTGGCCGCCTCTCTGAGATGTCTTGATGGGTTGGGGGTTGGACCAGGGGAATGTCTGAAACCCAGGTGGGAGCCATTCTTGGTACAGTTGGAAGGGGACGAGCTTGGAAGTGGGATGGGGGAATCAGCCCAGTGGAACCTGAGGAATCACAAGGACAAAGACGGTCAGTTTCCTAAGGAGAGACATCACCAGTCCCCTTGCATGGTCCCACTGACCTGATGGTTGAAACATCTCCACATTATTTGAAGTCTCTAGATTCTGTGTCCAGCCACCTATGTTTCCCTGGACAATAGGAGAAACAAGGACACCCCGGTTCAATTTTCAGGCCACCTTAGAAAACTCCTACAATAATAAAGTCATAGTCCTTTAGCAACTTCCCAAGAGAAGTAGGAAATACCCGAAAATCACTTGTTTGACCCAACCTGGTTTCTGATAGAAGAACTACGGCAATAACCATGAGATGAAGGGAGTTAACTTGAGACAGGCTGAGAGGGAGCTCTTACGCTTTACTCATAGTTTTAGAATTCCGGGCAGAGCCTTTACCCTCCTCCGCAAGTTTCTATAGTCTCTGCTGTTCCTTGTCGGAGGTGAGAAAGGAGGTGTGCAATGCAGGGGCTGTGAGCCCAATCTCCAGAGTTCTCTCCATGGTTCAGCAAGCCCTTCAGGGAGCCCATCCAGACACCACCAAGCCATGACTCCTGGGTCCTTCCCTATTAAAGCACTGGCCCAAGGCCTGGCCCCAGATGAATGTGGCCACATGAAGGGCAAGACACCTCCCCAGGTACTCTAGGAATCCAGGCAGCCTAGACCCGTTGGCAGAAAAGCCAGCTTCCTGACATCTCATTCAAACCCTTCCAGCAACTTTCCTCAGTTTCTCTCTATTATGCCCTCAGCTGACATTCCTGTCCCCTCCCCTCCTCTTTCTCCAGAGTCCCAGAGCACAAGAGAGGTTTCTTCAAGGTCTCCCTACCCACCCACCAGAATTCACCTATTTCCACCCCCTATCTGGGTACAGCCTCATCTGGTTTTTCCTGAAGGAATTATTCTGGTCCCTCACTGCCTCCCCATCTCTCAACTGTCTCCTCAAGCTTCCCTGCACTCTAGCAGGCTCTCACTTCTCTTTCCACCCCACTGCCTCTCCCCCAGAAACCCGATTCTTCACTGGGCTGGACCCTGGGCTTAAGGCTGTTCGGACCACCTCATCTGTTCCTTTACCTGGTCCCTGTACCCCTCTCCCCCTATGAACCCCTGAACCCACCCCCGCACCCCCTCTCGGCCCCTTCCCGCCCCCAACCGACTCTTCCCGAATGCCCCTTACCCAGCGCGAGAACCCCCTCTGCCCTTAGGCCACAACCCCTACTCCTCGCTCCTGGGCACGGTCGCGCCCTCCGCCCTTGACCGCGCCTGCGCAAAGCGGGCAGTTTGGCGGGCCGCTCTAAACCCGGATCATCCAGGGGAACCGCGAGAGGTGCACGCAGGCGCAGTAGTGTCTAAAGCCGGGCCCAATTATGGTGTTGTGGGCCATTTCCGCGCCCTGGTGGCTCCTCCCAATTTCGGGAACCCGGGAACCCCTGTGAACTAATCAGAAAAAGCGGAAGGCGGGAGGTCGGGGAAACTCCCAGTGCGCCGCCCAATGGAGCAGAGGTGGGTAAAAAAACCTGGCCAATCAGAAATGGCACGAGGGCGGGTTCGTTCTGCGCGCAGTTCTGACCCGGGAATTCCGACCGCGGAGCGGACACTGCCGGCGCGCGGAGACCGCGCCCCTCTGGACCCCGGCTTCCTCGCTGTCAAACAGCCCCGGTAGCACCAGCTCCGGCCTGAACCGGAGGGGTCCCGGGGCCACCGCACACACTGGCACTGCCTGGAGAGGAAGCTACTTGGAGATCGCACCGCGGTAGATCGGAAACCGGGCTGGGCAGGGGAGGGAAAACGCTGGGTTTGCCTGGCATGATCTCAAAGTGCCCTCTCGCTTTTTTGTTTTGGGGTTTTAAAAAAGATTTTGACAGAAACACAGCTAGAGAGGGAACACAAGCAGGGGGAGTGAGAGAGGGAGAAGCAGGCTTCCCGCTGTGGGGCTCGATCCCAGGTCTCCAGGATCATGACCTGAGCTGAAGGCAGTTGCCTAACCAACCCAGCCACCGAGGCGCCCCCGCCCTCCCGTTTTTATCCCACCCGGAGAAGCTTGGAAGTCAGGGCTTAGATCTGCTTTGCGGGAGAACGTAGGGACCATTTGCACTGCCTTTTGGGGGACAGTGGATTCCCTTCCCACTGGGGTTAAAGATACTTACAACTGAAAGATTAGCCCGAAGGGCGAGGGGCGAGCTAGCAGGAGGGAAGCTTTTCTCCGAATTCACTGAGGTGACAATACTGTACATAAGCAGAAATCCCTATACTCACATCTAGTTTGCATTTCCCTGGAAGCTGCCTAATATATTGTTGCCTTGCACAGACTGAGACTCCCTGAATACTTCATGGTCTGCGGATCCGGTTTAACTAGTGCCATAGGAAGTGTTCGTTTTTCTACTGCCCTGGGACCTATCCTGAATTTTTCCATTGCAAAGCTGCTTAACAGTGTTGGTTGCATCGCATGCCTAAGCTCCTTGCACTGTGAATTTGTACTCAGGCCTGGGTTCTCACCTGAGCTTTGCCACTGACCCCTGGTGAAAACTCGGGCCTGTGCTCCAAGTTGAAATTGCACAAAGCATAGCTCAAACTTGCATCAGACAGAAAGTGAACTCAGGCGAGCACGCATGGCTCAGGTGTGTGAAAGGTGATGGACTCAAGAGGTGGTGCAGAAAGGTCACCACCCATGCTGCCTTGCTTCCAGCTGCTGCGCATAGGGGGAGGCAGGGGTGGTGATCTCTACACCTTCCACCCCCCTACTGGGGCTGGCTGCACCTACCGCTTGGGCCATAGGGCCGACCTGTGTGATGTGACCCTGCAG
Organism: Spilogale gracilis; assembly: GCA_004023965.1. Classification (NCBI taxonomy): domain Eukaryota; kingdom Metazoa; phylum Chordata; class Mammalia; order Carnivora; family Mephitidae; genus Spilogale; species Spilogale gracilis. The sequence continues at coordinate 47,717 of PITA01008748.1, forward strand.
CCCCAGCGGGAGCCTGGCCTCATCTCTGGAGTCCGTGCAGAGCTGCACTCTTAAGCGCCAAGGTGATGACTGTAGGGTCAGTCTGGAGGACCACAGCACCCAAGGTGAGCAGTGAGCAGGGTGGCCTTATGCCTGGGCAGTTGTAGTTCTGGACTGGAATAGATTAAGGGGCTCCACAGGGACCCTTCCTGCCTCCCAAACTCCCTATCAGGTTGGATGCACAGTTGTAGTCCAGACCTGCATCTTCCGCTAAAGGTGTGCATTGTCAGCAGCTCTCCGTGGGGCTGGCCCCTGATGGGCTGGGAGGTAGATAGAGCCTGGGGATCTTCAGGGAAGCATCGCAGCGGGATGTTCTGGAGCCAATGGAGGCCAAGCTCAGATGACTCATTTTCCAAATTTGGTGAGGCACCTTGTTCTTGTCTGAAGGCAGTTATGCTATGTTGCATTATGGTTTTTTATTTTTTTGAGAAAGACAGTGAGCCAGGAGAGAGAGGAGCAGGAGGAAGGGCAGAGGGAGTGGGAGAGGCAGACCTCCCACTAGGCAGGAAGCCTGACACAGGACGGATCCTGGAACTCTGGGAACTTGACCTGAACTGGTACCCCTTGGATTTTTAATGATCTGGGCCTGTTTTACTCCCTGACCTGCGGCATTTGCAGCCAACTTGAGGCTGGCTGGGTTTACAGTCCCTTGGTGAAACCTCAGGGCTGTCCCTTCACCTCTCTGGGTCTCAATTTCCTCATAGGTAAAAAAGTAAGGCCTTGTAGGGCACCTGGGTGGCTCAGTGGGTTAAAGCCTCTGCCTTCAGCTCAGGTCATGATCTCAGGGTCCTGGGATCCAGGCCCATGTCGGGCTCTCTGCTCAACAGGGAGCATGCTTTCTCCTCTCTCTTTGCCTGCCTCTCTGCCTACTTGCGATCTCTGTCAAATAAAAATCTTAAAAAAAAAAAAAAAAAAAGTAAGGCTTTGTAAAGTCTGTTTTGGGAGTGTTGTGGAGATTAGATAACCATAGTAGCCAACATTCTTTTAGTGCTTACTCTATGAGCTAGGCACTGTTTTATAGGTAAGCCCTAATATCATTCCCATTTTCTGGACTAGGAAAATGAGGCACAAGGCAGTAACTGGTAACGGTGGGCCAGGATCTCAAGTCAGGTAGTAGAGGGCATGCCGTTAACTGTTTCAGCGTTGGAGCTCAATGACAGCATGTCTGAAAAGGGGACCTCAGCATTGAGGGAAGTCCATTCCTTCCATGTGCCCTGTGGGAGGGCATAAAAAATAAACTCGTATGGGGTGCCTGGGTGGCTCAGTTGGTTAAGCGACTGCCTACGGCTCAGGTCATGATACCAGAGACCTGGGATCGAGTCCCACATTGGGCTCCCTGCTCGGCAGGAAGCCTGCTTCTCCCTCTCTCACTCCCCCTGCTTGTGTTCCCTCTCTGGCTGTGTTTCTCTCTGTCAAATAAATAAAATCTTTAAAAAATAAAAAAATAAAACTTGTTCCCAGTTCACAAAGAGCTCAGTATCTGATATCACCTGCTGAGGGACTTCAAATGTGAGAATTTGATGACAGGTATCATGTTGTCCTCATGTTCCCTAGAAAATCAAAGGCCAGATTTCTCCACTCCTGACTCTGGTCATTTGTTTTTGTCTTTCTCTTTATCTGTTTGGCACCCTGCCATCAACAGGGACTCTGGTCAATAATGTCCGACTCACAAGGGGTCACAAGCTGGAATTGAATGATGGGGACCTTGTGACTTTTGGCCCTGAAGGGCCCCCAGGAACCAGCCCTTCAGAGATCTACTTCATGTTTCAGCAAGTCCGAGTCAAACCTCAAGATTTCGCAGCCATTACCATCCCGAGGTCTAGTGGTGAAGAGGGACCCAAGGCTGGCTTCTGGCCTGTGCTGCCCCCCCAAGGGGCCCCCCAGCGCCCCCTCAGCACTCTTTCCCCTGTCCCAAAAGCCACACTGATCCTCAATTCCATTGGTAGTCTCAGCAAGCTCAGACCTCTGCCCCTGACCTTCTCCCTGAGCGGGTGTGAGCCAGGGAGGCTGCCTGTTCCCACGCCTCCTAGGGAGGTGGAGACCACCCCTTCTGCCCCACCCCCAAGAAATCGGAGGAAATCTGCTCACCGAGTGTTGGCAGAGCTGGATGATGAGGGAGAGACTCCTGAGGGCCCCCCACCAGTCTTTATGGAGCCCAGGAAGAAATTCTGTGTAGACACAACCCCACGGATACCTGGTGGGTAAGTGGAGAGATCTTTCTCAATTTTTAACTTTTTGATTCCTTTTTAAAGCCCCAGGCTGGGAGGTTGACTGTTCCTGCAATGGAAATGGGGATGGGGATGGGAAGTGGACAGAGTGGGAACAGATGTTGGACTGGCAAGACCTGAGTTAGCTCTACTATTCTGGTTCATCATTAGTCTAGTGAACCTATCTAGGCTTCTTCTACAGGTTTCCAGTGACTTGGTTTTTGTGTCACTTTCTTCAGAAATCGGCGTGGACATCCTCGGAAGCACCCAGTGAGCACTCCCAGGGCTCCCCCTGCAGTTGGGAGTGGGGAGCCCTGTGCAGCCCCTTGTTGCTACCTACCCAAAGAAGAAACAGTTGCCTGGGTTCAGTGTGATGGTTGTGACATCTGGTTCCATGCGGCCTGTGTTGGCTACAGCATCCAGGCTGCCAGGGAAGCTGACTTCCGGTGCCCAGGGTGTCATGTAGGCATCCAGACCTAAGGCCCACCACCACCAGGCACCAGAGGACAGACAGCTGGCATCTCCAGGCCACAGGTGGACCGGGTGAGGCACCAACGGATCCTAAGAAATGCCCTCTTCCCTTGCCTCCCCAGGAGGGAAAATGAGTACAGGAGAAGTACCCATTCCTATGGATATTGACTTAAGGCCTGAAGCAGGTGCTCCTGGCCAGTTTAACAGAAGAGATGACTTCCTGCCAAAGAAATCACTGCCTCCGGGAAGTTGCCAGCAAATTGGAAACTCCGCTACAAGCTGTAGGCCCTTGTCATAGGCACAACAGCGTCTGTGGTCAGAGCACCCGTCAAGTGCAGAGGGCATGCCTGGGCAGATATAAGCCTCCGTCTTGGAACAAAAAAGTGTTTAATGTTCTTGAAGGCCATCACTGAGGCATTTTATGAGAAAACCTAAGGCACAGCCTCAAACTTTGTGCGTAAACCGCTGCCACTGACCGTGATCGTGACCTGGCTTTTTAGAGCTTTGCTTCTATTTCCAAATAAACAATAAGCAGCTTCATTCACTCCTAGATATTTATTTTTCCAGGTCTGATACTTCCTGCTTTCCAGTCCTTGAGAATGGTAGTCTCGAAAACTGACTGACTCTTAGGGGAAGAGATGAAAAGCGGAGAGAGTATGAACCCGCTCACTTGATTTAGAATGGGCTGGAGGTGGGAGACTGGAGAAAAAGTAATTAAGGTACCTAGTTTAAAGGAAAAACAGATCCACTGCCATTAAAATAAAGTAGATGGAGTTTGGCGAAGTTGATGAGGATGGCAAAACCTTTGGAAGAGAAAACCTGGCTCTTGGGCTAGAGCAGATGCTCACCTGGTCTAGTTAGGGATCAGCCAAACCCACATGCAGAACAGACTAGACTCTCCTGTGAGCCCACACCAAGCCACACCAAATCAACACAGGGTCCAAACGGTGGCTCTGTAGCTCTTATTAGGAAAGCTTTATCTTGACCTATTGCAATCTTTAGGTCCACTGCCTTCTATCCCCACTTAGACTTACCAACCCAAGTCCCCCTAACCACAACATCAAGAAACAGCTCCAAGCAGGAGCCCCAATTAAGAGCAGAACCAGGGGCACCTGGGTGGCTCAGAGGGTTAAGCCTCTACCTTTAGCTCAGGTCATGATCCCAGGGTCCTGGGACCAAGCCCCATGTCTGACTCTCTGCTCAGTAGGGAGCCTGCTTCCAGCGTCTTTCTCTGCCTGCCTCTCTGCCTATTTGTGATCTGTCAAATAAATAAAATCTTAAAACTAAAAAAAAAAAAAAAAAAAAGAGAGAGCGAGCAGAACCAAGACAAAAACTTGGAGATTTGGTCAATGGATAAGGGTAGGCCAAACCCCTAAGTGAAAACCAAATGGACTTTGATATCAACAAAGCACAAGATGGAGTTTCTAGTTGGGACGATATGCAGAAGAAAAGGATCTAAAGATGGTTCCTTAGTATAAAGCCACTAAGGACACTTCCCGAGTAGAGTGGGGAAAGCAAAAAGTCAGCTCCTAATAGGAATGGGCTAAGTCATTCCAGGGGCGCCTGCGTGGCTCACTCAGTTGAGTGACACTTCATTTCAGCTCAGGTTGTGATCCAGGGTCCTAGGCAAGAGCCACACCGGAGTGGGCTGCTTTCTCTGCCCCTCCCCCTGCTCATATTCTTGCTCTTCAATAAATGAAATCTTTAAAAAATAAAATGAAAGGAAGGCATTTCACTTATTTCCCCAGGATGCTAAGTCACATGCGGAGGAACTAGCTCACACCTGTAAGGGCCGACAGAGCAGTTTAAACGGCACCTTGGTTTCAGGGTCACTGGGGTCTAGGAGCCATTACTGTCTAACTACTGGGTCTCCCCACCCCCCTCCAGTAACCAAAGGAGGACAAACCAAAGACAAAAGTATCTACCTACTGTGTCCCAGGCTTCTTTATTTAAGAAAGTGATGTGGGGATTAAAAACAAAAGCATCCTTGAACTTCACCTTCCCTCCAACCAGGTCCCCAAACTCCCTGCCCCCACACCCTTCGTGTTCACAAATCCTGAGTGAATTAAGAACTTAATCCCAAAGCCCTGGTACAAGCCCCAGGTTCTCTTTCCCTCGCTCTCCCCCTTCCTCAGGCCCACACTCCAGGGAAGAGCCGGCACCTCAGTTTGAAGGCATGGGAGAGCCCAGAGTGGTGACCGACACAGAGGGAAAGCCTTCACCCTCAGGGAAAGGGACTGAGGAGTACAGCGTAGTGAAGTGAGGGCCCCCATAGCCTGGGGTACCAAAAGGGGGCCCTGGGGCCAGAGGAAAGGATACTGGTGCCCCTGAGAAAGGGGACCCAGCAGCCTCAAAATCCTCTCGTTGCGAATAGTCACTGCTTGATCGTTTGCCCTTCTGCCGCCGATTGCAGAACCACACTCGGACCACCTGGGATGGAAGACAGGAAGGAGAGTGACACTCCACCCTACACTCCTCTGCTGAGTCATTTGGCCCAAAGCCAACAGATCTAGAGCGGTGGCTGGAGGGCAGAGGCAGAGCCAGGGAAAAGGAGGCAGTGAGCGGGGAGGAGGGGGGCACCCAAGGACAGGCACTCACGTCCTTCTCAAGGCCGAGCTGCTGGGCAATGTGGCTGATCTGCTGCAGGGTGGGCTTCGGGCACTGCAGGAACATGTTCTCCAGGTTGCCTCTCACACGGTTCTCGATACTTGTTCGCTTTCTCTTCCGGGCCTGCACGAGGGTCTCTGCTTTGCATATCTGCTGAGGGAGGAAGAGAGGAAAATGGAATAGAAGGCTGAGCACCATGAAGGTAGAGACTCAAGAGCAAACTGCTAAGGGGGCACTGCCCGGATGGTCACTAAACCAGACGGTGTGAAGAAGAATCCTGAAAGGGTGGGTGTAGACAGGTGGTTCTGGAGAATTCTGAGGAATTCTACTCCATCCCATTGAGGATTACTGCCCCCACGAAGGAGAGTGGCAAACCAGGGAAGGAAGCATCCACGACTGGGCTAAGACTTGGCGGATCCCTGAGCCTCCCTCCCCACCCTCACCTCCTGTAGATTTTCGTTGTTGTCAGCTTCCTCCACCCACTTCTGCAGCAGGGGCCGCAGCTTACACATGTTCTTGAAACTGAGCTGCAGAGCCTCAAAGCGGCAGATGGTCGTTTGGCTGAACACCTTCCCTGGGGAGGCCAGGTGAAGAGAAGCGAGGTGAGGCAGAAGGCAGCACCTTCGCAACCCCAAGACCCTGTACTGGGGTCCCACTCCTTCCCAGAGGGAACTCAAGGTCCAAGTGTATTTCCCCCTCCCTCCCTCTCTGCCGTCTTTCATGGGTGAGGGTAGGGTGTGAAGCCTGCCCCCCAAAGACCCTTCCCTTGCTCCCCTGGTGGGAAGAAAAGTCCCAAGTTCAGGCATGTTCTTCCAGAGATGTGATCCCTATGTTCTGGGGGGCAGAACATGCTGAGGCAGACCCACCAAAGAGAACCCCCAGGGTGAGCCCCACATCGGCCTGAGTATATCCCAGGGTGATCCTCTTCTGCTTCAGGAGCTTGGCAAATTGTTCCAGGTCTTTCTGCAGAGCTTTGATGTCTTGGGACTGCAGTCAAAAATACAGAGGACGCGTAAGACACAAATACATCAGTTGTCAAATCCCCTTCCCATCTGAGCCCCAAGGAATGGTCTGTGGGATCCGCCCCAGATGGCCCACCAAGTGCCTAGCAGTAATGTATCTACAAATGTCATTCACCTGAGAAGGCAACACACACATCCAGCAGAACACAGAGCGCCACACACATACAGAGACGGAAAGGCAGGCCCTGCCTCCATGACAACACCTGCCAGCTTTTGAAAGGAGCTGCTGCCTATTAGCTCATCTAACACCCACAAAAGATTTAACTCAAGTATTACCCCAATTTGAGGCAGTTTTGAGACTAAAAAAGTAAAGGGCACCATGTCTCTAATTCTCATTTCCATATACTCTCCCCCCAGTTTGCTTCCAGGATACGGATTGGCATGCTTATTCACAAACACACTACAAAAAAGATCCCCAAAAAGATACGAATTAAGTGAAGGGTATACAGTTAGTGCCCTTTGGGTTTTTCTTTTAAAGATTTTATCAATGTATTTGACAGAGAGATCACAAGTAGGCAGAGAGGCAGGCAGGCAGAGAGGAGGAAGCAGGCTCCCTGCTGAGCAGAGAACCAGATGCGGGCCTGGACCCCAGCACCCTGAGATCGTGACCTGAGCCGAAGGTAGAGGCTTTAATCCACTGAGCCACCCAGGCACCCAGTGCTCAAATTTTATTCCTTATTTTTACTGTATCTTTTTGCAACACACAGGCATTCTCAATTAATTCAACAGATGCATTGCCCTTTCTATAAACCAGCATCTTGGAAAACTGGCTAGAAAGCCGGGCCTCAGGGGACTTCCTTTCTGATGTGGGAGACAAATAATTATCCAGCACATTACTATGCTAGAAGCACTATGGAGAAAAGCGAAGCTGGGTAGAAGATTAGAGTACAGCAGTGTAGGAGATGATGGGGACAATTTTAAGATCAAGGAAGTGAAGCTTGAGCAAAGGGAAAGAGTCAAGTGGAAAGGCCTGCAGTGGGTGGAGGAGGGTGAAAGAGGGTGGGAAGGGAGAAGGTGATGAGCTCTTGAAGTCAGAGGGGGCACAGAGCAGATCTTGTAGATGCTGCAGTCCATGAAATGGGGAGCCACTGGATGGATGTGTGCAGTTAAAGATCGGATTTTAAAATGACATGTTGACGACAGACCTAGAGGCAACTGCAGTCCCCCTTCCCATCCCCCATCCACGAGGCAGCTGGGACCTCGGCCGTAGTGATTGCTTCAGGGTGTATTTCCAAGGCAGAGATAGCTGGGTTTCCAAAGATGGGACATGGAATGTGAAAGCAGTGATGATCTCTGTTTGGGACCTTGAGCGACTGGGTGATGGTCGAGGTGGAGCAGTTCGCCGGGCCATCCCAGCAGGAAACAGAAAATGTATTCCTGTCTACAGGGCATTTGAGCTGGAGGGTAGAGGAGAGGAAGAAAAGGCGGATAGAGCAGAGGGTGATGGACTGAGCCCTGGGGCACTCCCAGGAGGGCAGGTGACCAAAGGGACCAGGAGAGTGGCTAAACCTATGTGTGCAGTCTCGGAAGCTTTGAGGAAAGGATTCCAAGGGTGATTGATCCCATCAAATTCAAATACGCCAACTCCGGCTCAGTCCATACTTCAGAGCTCTAAATGTCCTCTGCTCCCCATCCTGGCTTGTCTAAATCCTCCTTATGGGATTTGAAATAAAGTAACCCCAGCTCAGAGCCTAACTCCATCATTTGGTAGTTAGGACCCGTGAAATAGGCTAATATCATCTCCCTGGGAGATTTTGTGCGGGTTAATGAGATAATGATGTAGGCACTGAGCACAGCCAGGCACTTAGGAAATGGACCACAATTGGCAGCCCTTATCATTCAAGGTTCAGTTGCCTCTTACAAAGTCAAGGGCCTCTGGGCGGGCTGAAGCGCTCGCACCTCCTTCTGTGAGGTCTAGGGCTTAATACTTGATCTCTAATTGCTTACACTTGTCCTTGGAGGATTGGAAGACACATCCTTAGTAGTCTTTCAGCAGGGATGGACACACAAGTTTTTCAGTGCCTCGGCAGACCCTACGTTTGGGGAATGGCCTGGGGAGAACTTCTGCGACCACCTAGGTTTTTGTCTTGTCCACAACTTACGGAATTAAGGCTGAAATCAATGCCAGGGAGTGCACTTTGCATAATGGTGACTCACTAGCCCCGAGGCAGAAGTCAAGGGAAGACAAGCCCTAAGCTTGACGGGAGGTAAACCCAACCCCACACGTCCGCACACACAGCCCAAACAGGAGCTTCTATCAAAAATCAGTCCCACCCTAGACTTTCAGAAACAATAACCCCGGGATAAGCACTGTTTTTACCCTCAGGCCACACTTAACCCGAAGGCCAAGTTCCTGAATCTGGTAAGGATCAAATTTTCAAGAAGGGCTAAGGGTGGGAGAAGGGGGTCAGACTCCTAACTGGGCCTGGTGCTGGGACGGTAAGGAGTGATGGGACCCCTGTCTGGCTGGGGCCTATAAGGGGGAAGAGGCTACTTGACGAGAGCCAGGGGGAAGCAAGGCCAGCCTGGGGCAGCTTCCGACTCCTCCCAAGGCTGCCCCAGCCCTCACCTGACCCTTCTCTCTGAATTCTGGCCTCTGGTTCCCACCTTGCCTTTGCTCTCAGGCCACACACCCCTCTCTGCCTGGGGCACCGCCCCAACCTGTTCCCCTAGGGTTCTAGGCCTAGGCAGTTGTAAGCAACCACATCCCCGTCCCCCTCCCGTGGCCACCCCGCCAGCCTGGCCACCTCCCCCAGCCCCGTTTCAGCTCACTCGCCTCCTCGGGGTTTTGCTCCAGCTTCTCCTTGTCCAGCTTCACAGCCCCAGAGTGGGCAGCGCAGGGCTCGGGGGAGGCCCTCTCGGAGTTGCTCTCCACCCCGGCTCCCCGCTCGCCCTCCGGCTGAGAGGTCTCCAAGCCGCCTTGGGGCACCAACCCCACTCCAATCGGAGGTCCACAATACGCCATCCCTCCGTAGAACTCATAGGGCGGGGGGCACGGGGGAATCCCCCATACCTCAGCGCCCGGTCCAACCCCCGGCCCTATTCCCGACCCGCCGGGAGGGCCTGGAAAGCTCAGCCAGGTCCGAGGGTCAACCCAGCCGGGCTCCGGCCCTCCCGGCCCGTCGCCTCCACCACCTGGCGGGGGCGAGAAGGCCAAGTCGGAAGCCAGGTGTCCCGCCATGGGGAACGGAGGCGCCCCAAGCTGGGGGCCCGGAAAAATGAGGGCTCTCCAAGGAACTGCTCAACCCCTCTCTCCCTCCCCAATCCCACCCACTAGCCTTGACCTCTGGCCCCGCCCCCTAGATGGGTGGAGGAGAGGGCGGTGGGGGTGGGAGAAACTGAGGCGAACGGTGTTTGCCTGATGGTGGCGGTGGTCCGTCACGGGGCGGAAAGCCAGGGAGCTCCGGCCAAGTGATTCTCAGGCCCCAAACTCTTGATGCAGGCCCCCCAATCGGACCTTCACTTCCAGCTCCAGAGGGCTGCCTGCTCTCCCTGGGGCTCTGCACACCTTAAAACTGTCTGGGGTGGCTTGGATACCTCCTCCCCCATGTTCAGGAGCCCCTGGTGCTTGACTGCTCTCCAAAGACCCTGGCCCCATCTCCTGACTGGGGTCTAGCCATCCACTCAGCCCCTGAAACATTTTTGAGTGTGCGGGTGTGGAGGGCTGCTGCAGCTACCCTTCTTTAACAGCCACCCCCTGCTGTCCTCCCTCAGTCTCAATCCTCAATCCCCCAGGGATTCCATCCCAATTACTGGTAAGATTCAGTTACCCCAAAGCTACAGATGGCCTGTACCCATCTGCCCCGACCACTGACTTCCGCCCGTCTTCAAGGGCTGACTGCCTAACAAGGCCTCTCTTCCACGCCTCAAGTCTTCTGCTCCAGAGCCCTTTACCTACCAGACCGAGGGACTAACCTCCACTTCCTCTTCTAAGGGCCAGACTCTGGACTGACTGGGCCCACGTTCTCTAACCTTGTCCAGACGGAGGGATCAGACACATCTACCCCACAAGCCCCCTACTGGGAGACCCCCACCTCAGGTGCCTTGTCCCCCATCAAGGACTCGAATACATAACCCTGTTGTTGGCCATTCCTCCTCCACTTCCCCAGCTCAGGCTTCCACTCCAGCCCTAGGCCCTGGGTGGGGAAAGCCAAAGGAGAGAGCTGGGCAGGAAAAAATATCTGACTTCAGGTTCAAAGAAGCTTGGAAGGGACTGGGGGAAGGGGGCAGGACAATGGCCTTGGATGGACAATCCCAGTCCCCAGAGGGGGCAGCTCTAACCCTAAACAAGTGCTCAACCCTTGAATGGGCCTGGATGGCTCCCCTGGGGACAGCTTCCTGCCCCCCAACCCCCAGCCCCAATCCCCCACACAGAATCCCTCTCAGAGCAGCTAAAAGAACTCCAGCAACACCATCCCCCCCAATCCCCTCAAAGCCTGTGCCTCAGACAGGACCCCCCACTGGGACCTAGGTATCCTGCTCCCCTTCCTCTGGAAGACATAGGCGTCCAGCCTTGTCATCCACCCCTCCCCCAGACCCCCAGGCCAAGGGATGCACTTTGTTTAGTGGGGCTGCTGGAAAGATGCAGAAGAGGTGGAGAGCGATTTGGGGGGGGTGCAGGAAGCCCGTCCTAAGCTCTTCCCCACCAGGGTCTATTTTTCTGGGCCTCCCTGACTGTCCTGAGGGCCCACATTCTCGGCCTAGTACTTGCTTCTGTTTGCAAGAGAATAGCCCTGAGATCCTGTCTATGAAGGATGATGTTTGCTCCCCAAACTTGTCCTAGATGGGGGCCCTAGGGCACACTGAGGGGCTGGATCAGAGCTCCCGGCCGCTCAGGTCAGAATCCTGAGCCTAGGGACATTGACCTCCGCCAGCTTGAAGGCAATTTATCAGCTCGGCCCTGTTTGCAGTGGTTGCTGGGGTCAATGGCTCAGTGTCTGCATTCTGAGGGGCTGGGTGTCCCGGTTGTGGCCCGCTATCTTTACCTTGGTGTCAGTGAGTTTTTTGAGCCTGTTTCTTTTTTTTTCCTTCTGAGTCTGTATAACAGCCCTGTTCATGTGTCCATCTATATGAACTTTTGGGACAACTGTACACGTGCATTCCAATACTTGATATATGTTCATTGGAAGATCTACAGGGCAGTGGGGCTGGAACCGTACTCACCACTAAGCCACTAACTGCCCAAAAGACAGATAAAGAGGCCTGGTGGGGGTGGGGAGACGTGCTTTAGAACAGAAGGGGGACCCTCCCCAGCCATCTCCCCCACCCCCGGGACAGAGCCATCACGGCACCTTTGTCATGCATCTATCTGCTGTCTGCCAAGAAGACAGCCTCCCGGAGCAGGGGGGAGGGGCGGTCCTAGGACTTGGCTGAAATCCCCTACACCGGTGCTTCCCAGCTCACCATGCTCTACGTTCCCAGAAATCTCTCTCCCCATGCCAGTCCCCAGAGCCCCTGTCGCCCATCTTCCCAGAGAATCCTCACACACCTTCCCGCTTCCCCACTAAAACCACCCTCTTATTTTTTAGATTACAATTTGTAGTTGCTCTAAGTGGTGTTTCTGGTCTGGGCAAGAAGCCCATTCCAGAGGGAGAACCAGAAGAGGGGCAGGTGCTAGGATACCTGGTTGGTTTGTGTTGGGTTTGACCCCTGAGCCAGGTTAGCCCCATGCTTACCTGGAGTCTGACCCAGAACCTTAATGACAAGTGAAGTTTGTCTGGAGCCCAGGCCAGCCCCTCCTGGGGTTCTCAAGGGCTGACCTAGGCTGAGACCTGGCCCCCTCCCCATACCCACCCTCCTGTTGAGCCTGAAGTGTAGGGGGCTGTCTGCACAGCTGCAGCCAAAGGTTGTTGGCCTAGAGGAGACTGGAAGTGAGGTTGAGTCACCAGACCTGGCTCGACTTCCCCGGGGTCATATAGAATCACTAAAAAACTTCCAAGTCCCAAAGCCAGTTTAGAACTGGGTGCACAAACTCTCCACTTTAACAGTAGTGCAACGTCAAGGCCCTTCACAGAGACAAATGGGAGGATCTGGCTGCAGGGCTTTGCCAGGACACTGAGGGAGGGCAGGGGAGGGCAGGGGAGGGCAGGCGAGAGCCGGCACTCCCTAGGTGTGGCTGGCTGCAGAAAGAGGTGCCAGCCCCCCATCTCCTTGCCAGGGCATTGGGGTGCTGTTTGGTCGGGAAAATCGGCAGAAAGTGCTTGGATGGAGACCAGTGGAGATTCTCTACACCAGCAAACCACTTATTTTGATTCCTGGGTTCTCAGGCTCTGTGGGCAGAAGAAAGCAAGCAGGGCTGAGGAGGGAAGGGTTCGGGCTTTGCCTCCTCTAGGAGATTATCTCAATCTCAGAGTACACATGTTCCACTGCTCCCTGTAAACCACCAACTCCACTTCTCCCAGTGACGACCCTTCCATCTCTCCCCCCACAGAGGTCTGCAAACTGAAGTCTTCTTTGGCCCAGTCCAGAAACTCTTACCTCAGAGAGCTCTCTCTCATCCACAGTCTGCAAGGAAAGTGGAAGGGGTGGGAGGCCCGGGAGCAGTGTTCAGGAGTAAATGGAATGTCTGTAGGGCAGGATTCTTGGTCCTTCTCTTGCTCCCCAGCCAGTGGCCCCTCCCCCACCTGTGCCTCAGTTTCCTCACCTAATAAGGAAGAATTGGACTAAAATTTCCTTCCAGCCCCGACATAAAATTGTTGCTCCACTGCCGTACACCCTCTTTTTTCTTTAAGATTTTTTTTATTTTTATTTATTTGACAGAGAAAGCGACCACAAGTAGGCAGAGAGAGAGAGGAGGAAGCGGGCTCTCTGCTTGGCCTTGGCCTTGATCCCAGGACCCTGAGATCATGACCTGAGCCGTAGGCAGAGGCTTTAACCCACTGAGCCACCCAGGCACCCGCCCCTACACCCTCCTATCTACCTCTGTCATGTCTTTGCCGTGGGAATATGGATTTCTCTCTGCACAGGTGTGAAGAGAAACTGCGGTTGGAGGGCTACGGGAGAAGGAACTCAGTGGGATGGGGGCACAGGACTTTCTGCACCTCACCTCGCTCCTCCAAGCAGCCTTCTTGGGAGATCTGACAGGTGTTCCCACCCAGTCTGATCAAGTTAATCAAGTTATGTTCAAGGATTTTGAGAGGCCAGTTTGGACTTGGTTTTGAGAGTTTGGGAGGTTACAAGAAACACGCTTCAGGAGGTAACCCTCCTCATGGGAAACAGAGCTTATGGGGGGGAGGGGTTGTTTGTGTGTATGGGCCTGTGTGTATACTGGGAGGGAGACACCCAGGCCAAAAGCTAGAGGGGAAACACACACATCCTAAGCTACTCCCTTCTCTTTTCATTTCCTTCGTTGCTCTCTTTGAATCCCTGCCTCAAGCATCCTAGAGAGAGGGATGCCAGAAGACTTAGGATCACTCCCAGCTCTCAAATTCTGAGCGTCCTGGCTTTCTTGCCCTTCTTCCAGAGAAAGGGGTACTGCAGTGCCCACAGTGATCACCACGGAAGGCAGGAGTCCACTGAAGATCAAGACTGTGTGTGTGTGGGCGCCTGGGTGGCTCAGTGGGTTAAAGCCTCTGCCTTCAGCTCAGGTCATGATCTCAGGGTCCTGGGATTAAGGCCCACATCAGGCTCTCTTCTCGGCAGGGAGCCTGCTTCTTCCTCTCTCTGCCTGCCTGTCTCTCGGTCTACTTGTGATCTCTCTCTGTCAAATAAGTAAATAAAATCTTAAAAAAAAAAAAAAAAAGACTATATGTGTTAGAGGGGTTTCAGGACAAGGAAGCTCTGAAAATAAGGGCATATGGGCCCCTGACAGACCAGCTGGACTCCCCTCCTCTTCCACCTTTCCCTGGGCCACCCCAGCTGCTCATCTGAGGTCCTACAGAGACCCCCAGCATTGGCCTGGAGTCCCCTCCCCAAGGCAGTGGGGCTCTGCTCCTGTCAAAGAGCATCTCAGTGGCCAGCTGGCTGCAAGCAGTCCCATCCCCTGGGGATCCGGTGGCTTGAGGTTCCCAGGATTCAGAGTTCAGGCCTGTCCCTCTGCTGGGTTAGTTGGAATACTTCTGGAGGACAGAAGCCAAGGGACCCACATGTTGTGATAGGTTCCTTTCCCCAGGTTTTATGGAGAGTCACACACACTAGTGGGACAGGAAGGAGCTGTAGCAAAGGAGACTGGAAGACCTGGACCAGGGAACTTGTTGTCCCCGGTCTTGCCCAACTGTCATGCATCCACACCAGGTCATGCCCTACCCTGAGTGCTCATGGGTACAAAGACTCGTGTCAGAACTTGAAGACCAAGTGGAGAAAGGGTTCACCAAATGCAAACAAGAGAAGCAAGGAGAACGGGTGGGCGGCTCAGCGATGGAACTATGCTCACAAAGGGGACAGGTAATACGATGGAAGTAATGAAGTCGTGGTTCCCAGGGAGGCCTGCTTGCCCAGTCTCCCTCCTCCCCCCTTCCCTGACACTGATCAGTCCACACCTATCACTCCTATCCAGCCCAGGGCCCCACCCCAGCTTCCAGGTATTTCTGGAGAAAGTAGATGCAGCCCTGGGTCGGGAAGGGTTGCTTTTTTTCCCTTCTCCCCAGATGCAGTTCTGCTTTTTCCTTGGCTTGCTTTTCCTGGGGTGCAAAGACTCCAGCGTGCTGAGAAGAAAGTCCTGGCCAGTATTCTCAATTGCTCGGATTGCCTAGTACCTCACAGATGACCACTGTCTGGAGGATGGGGGACTCTGAAGTGCCAAAGCTCCTGAACTCCAGTTACTGAGAGCAAAACTGGCTTTCTCCACCTCCACTCCCACCACTTCCCAAAATGCCTGGAATTCCCTTCTCCAACTGATTAACCTTCACTCATTCTCAAAGACAAAATTTCTCCCTTCTGCATCCTCCCCCCACCCCCCACTGTCTCCTGCAGCAGGTGGCTTCCTCCTGTGTTCCCGGAAGGCACTGCTCATGCCACAGTGTCAACACTGTGGATGCTGAGTCTTGTCACCACACTGAGACCTGCTGAGGGCAGAAATCCATGCCCTGGGCCCAGCATGACCTCCTGCTGAAATCCCAGATCTAAATGCTAGGCTGACTCTGTCGCCCTCACGGCATATGTAAAGAGCCTCTCTAAGCCCTACTTTACTCATCTGGGTATTGGAGATAGTAATAGTCCTTACCTTACATGTAAAGATCCAATGAGAGAATTCATGCCAGTGTTCATGTAAAACTCACCAAGAAGAATTCAAGAACTAGCAGCTACTACTGTAATGTTTTTTATTGGTGATGCGCAATGAACAGCACTTAGTAGACCCTCAGATGTTCGCTAGATGAAAAAAAGAAAAGAAGATGTTACAAGTGTACTTTCACTTCAGACCCTCACCAGTCTCCAGGGTTCCTATAAACCACTGGTGGGGGTAGGGAGGTGACCGTCGGAAGTTATTTTCCAGACTTCTGATTTGAAAAAGTTGGATTTTTTCCCCCCACCGGAAGAGAAGGGTTGGGAGCCCAGAGGCAATGGGGAGCTCTCTAGACCTATTCTTTGGCTGGGGTAAGGGCGGGATGTTAGACTTATGTCCTGCCTTTGCCAATACTCAATGCCTAATATCCAGTCTTTTGGCACCACTGGGTACACAATGGGGTTCGGAGTCAGGGATATGATCCCTCAGATGGAGGAAGGAGATAAAACCAGATCTTAGTGAAGCGTGCCCGGCATATTTATTCAGTGCCCAAACTGAATCAATAGTGGAACGATAATGAATGCATTGCTCCATATCTTTAGAACCGTACTGAATCTTCCACCACAACAATCCTCTCCCCACACCCTCCCGCCCCAATCACCTTTGTTCTAGTTGTTTTGCTTCATTGCCCTCCCTGGGATGATGACAAGGTACAGAGCTCTGACCTTCAGTCTGAGCATCTACTTCTCCCAAGCCCGGAGACCCTGGCCTGGGACCTAGAATCCTGGGGTTCTGCCCACATGCTCTCCTTGCAGCCCCATAAGCAAGGCCGGTCATCTAAATAGCTTGAGAATTCCTAAGGAGCTCGCCCAAGGCTGAGCGAAAGAGCCATGAAGTTCTATTGCAGAAAGTTCTATTGCATTACTGAAGAGAAATGGTGGGAAGGGTCAACATGAGAACTAGCCCACAAGGTTCCTATGAAAAAGTAAGGTTGCAGGACTATTTTTAGGGCACCAGAAGAGGGGATAAAGTGAATGGGGAGTGAACAGTGGGAAGGAAAACCCTTAAAAAAGAAAAGATTTTAGGGGCCCCTGGGTGGCTCAGTCCTTAAGCGTTTGCCTTTGGCTCAGGTCATGATCCTGGAGTCCCAGGCCTGCTTCTCCCTCTCTCACTTCCCCTGCTTGTGTTCCCTCTCTAGATGTCAAACAAATAAATAAAATATTTTTTAAAAAAGGATTTTATTCATTTATTTGACAAAGCACAAGCAGAGAGAGGGAGAAGCAGGCTCCCTGCTGAGTGGGGACCCAATCTTTTTTTAAAAAAAGATTTTATTTATTTTACAGAGAGAAACACAGCCAGAGAGGGAACACAAGCAGGGGGAGTGAAAGAGGGAGAAGCAGGCTTCCTGCCAAGCAGGGAGCCTGATGTGGGACTAGACTTGTGATCTCTCTGTCAATAAATAAATAAAATCTTTATTTATTTACTTGACAGAGAGAGAGATCACAGGTAGGCAGAGAGGCAGGCAGAGAGAGAGGAGGAAGCAGGCTCCTTGCTGAGCAGAGAGCCCGATGCGGGCCTCGATCCCTGGACCCTGAGATCATGACCTGAGCCGAAGGCAGAGGCTTTAACCCACTGAGGCACCCAGGTGCCCAATAATCTGCTTTTTAAAACAAAAAAAAATAAGATTCTAATCTAAACTTCTTTTCTACTTAGTGAGTACATATCTCATCACATCTTGCTTTTGCCTCTACCTCAGCATGATATGGCTGAGGTTACCAATCACTTCCTAATTGCCGAATCCACCAACTTTTGCAGCCCTAATCTGAGCTTGTGACCCTGGATTTCTCTTTCTCTTGTCACTCTCCTGCTGGGACTCCTCTCCTCAAGCCTCCTTGGCTGACTTCAGCAGTGACATCAGGTTTTCTGAATTACTTCCTCAAGCCCTATCCTCTGGGCATTTTATAAGTATCGCCTGGAGAAACCCATTGTCTCTGGACTCCAGCAGCTCCTACCATCTTTCCTCTAGCAGCTGCTTTGTCAATACAAGTCTACTCATTTTTCTGCCTCCCTGAGATCCTTCAATGAGACCTCCCCCACTGCCTTCAAAAACACAGTTTCTTGGTCTCACTCCTATGGGGAACTGGAAATTGCCTCATCAGAAAGTCCTGGGTTGACATTCCTCACTCACTAACATACCAACAGTGTGAATTTAGGAAATAACCTCACTTCTAAGCTTGCGTCTCTTTTCTGCAACCCAGGAAAATAAGACCTAAAGCTATATGGCTGAGAGTCAAGAGTTTATTAAGTGCCCAGACAGCAATGGAAAGAGTGAGCACTTTAACAACCCATGTGCTGATTCAGCCTGTGTCCTCCCACCCCCAGTCAGCTTTTCCATCTACCTGTGGTTCCCAGAACCCCACTCTGGTTGTCCATTTGCCTATGGCGCTCTACCCTTTTTCCCTCTACTTCGTTGACCTAAGGCCCTGCTCATCTCCAACAGTGAATGTTAGCTGCCTCCTCTCAAGCCTTTCTGAGCCTCCAGAGGTGGAAATCAGCCCTCCTTTGGGAAGCCTCCAGAACCTACACATTCTGTTGTGAGAGCATCTATGTCTATATTACGCTAACCTGCTCAGTTTTTCCCAGACTGACACCCTTTAAGACAAGACCTTATTCCTCTTTGCATCCCTCATGCCCAGCAGGGAGTAATCAGTAAGTGAGGGTTGCAAATATCAATCTGATATAAAAATTCATTTTTTCTCTTCATCTCTTACCATGCTGTAGGACTAAGTGAGGGGTTAGGTATGAGGTTTAAATGTGAGGGAAAGGATTCCGAGTAATCTATCTACGTGAGGCAACTACTTTCCAAGGAAATCCTACCCCCAATGCCAAGTGTTATCTTCTCTCAGACTTGGCAACCTCCATCTCGCCAGCCCTTTCTGGGGGTGCTCCAGGAAGTGGTCACAAAGAGCCTCATAAAGGCTACAGTTTGGAGGACAGCGTGGATGGGCTTAAGGGGAGGGGTCTATACAATTGGGCCTCCTCACAGCCCAGCCCCCAGGTGAGGCCCTGTCAGGCCTCTGGCGATAGGAGTAAACCACTCAGCCTCAGTTTCCCGGGAGGTTAAGCCTTCCGCCGCGGGATTGGGCCTTAGGGAAGCTGGCGGTGAGGAGGCTTGGAAGGCTGAACAGGGGCCCTCACACTGGGGCCTCGCGGCTCACTGGCCTGGTCCCACAATAAGCACAGCTGCCGGCCGAAGGGGTGGGGTTGGGCCTTGGCCCCGAGGCTCACTTCCCCGCAGTCCTTGGCGCCCGGACGTAGGATGCCAAGCTCCGGGCTCCAGCACTTTAGACGTGCCCAGCCATGGCCACGGCCACGGGCACAGCAGCACCACCCAGAAGGCTTCCATTGGGTGGTATCTGCCTGAGATTTCCTTGTATCCCACTGGACAAAATCCAGTGAGAGGCGGGATTCCGTCCCGTGCTTTGTGCACCTCTCCTTTGGAAGCCTGGGCTTAACCTTCTCGGTTCCTGTGGGGTTATGAGGGTTTTAAACCTCAGACTCCTCCTCGCCAATCAAATATCATGTTTTATTTTGTTTTGTTTTTAAAGATTTTATTTATTTGACAGAGAGAAACACAGCCAGAGAGGGAACACAAGCAGGGGGAGTGAGAGAGGGAGAAGCAGGCTTCCCACCCGAGCAGGAAGTCTGATGTGGGACTCGATTGCCGGTCACCGATTGCCGATTGCCGGTCACCGGGATCACGACCTGAGCCGAAGGCAGTCGCCTAAACAACTGAGCTACGCAGGTGCCCCCAAATATCATGTTTTGGGTTTTTTTTGGTTTTTTTTGTTGTTTTTTTTAAAGATTTTATTTATTTATTTGGCAGAAAGAGAGAGAGAGATCACAAGTAGGCAGAGAGGCAGGCAGAGGGAGAGGAGGAAGCAGGCTCCCCACCAAGCAGAGAGCCTGATGCGGGCCTCGATCCCAGGACCCTGAGATCATGACCTGAGCTGAAGGCAGAGGCTTTAACCCACTGAGCCACCCCGGCACCCTAAATAAATAAAATCTTAAAAAAAAATTATCCTTACAACTCCCCCACCCCCCAGAAAACAAAAAAATCCTTATATATTTGTAACCTAACTTTGTAGGTGATATTCCCCACTGCAGATTGCTAGGTTAGAGGATGCTGGTACATGTTTTCCTTTGTATTTTCAGATTCTCTTCACAAACCATGGAAGCAGTTTCCAGTCTCCACAGTTTCTGTTTTTGTTTTTGTTTTAAGATTTTATTTTATTATTTTGTTATTTTATTTTTTTAAATATTATTTATTTATTTGACAGAGAGAAACACAGTGAGAGAGGGAACACAAGCAGGGGGAGTAAGAGAGGGAGAAGCAGGCTTTCTGCTGAGCAGGGAGCCAGATGCTCAATCCCGGGTCTCCAGGGTCATGACCCAAGCTGAAGGCAGTCGCTTAACCAACTGAGCCACCCAGGCGCCCCTTAAGATTTTATTTTCTTATTTGATGAGAGGGACACAACTAGAGGGGGAACACAAGCAGGGGGAGTGAGAGGTAGAAGGCAGATGCTTGATGACTGAGCCACCCAGGCGCCCCTTGAAATTTCTGTTCTTAAGAAGGCCCCTTTCCCTGTATCTTTGTCAGCTGTAGGTGATTATGGCTAATCAGTAGAGTGAGCTTTCATAGGTTTGGTGCCCTTTTGGATTTGTAATTATATCCATAAAGGGGGCTGAAAGTGCCAAGTTTATCTCTGCCTCAAGGAGATTAATTCAGCCAGGATCAGCGTTAACTTCATCTCTCAACAGTCTGGCTCTGAGACTCATTATGGCCCTGATCTCTGTGGTGAGCCTCCCAGAATGCAGTCAAGGGCTATGAGAGGTTTGGAAGAAGGCTGGACCTAGGTAAATCCTGGGTAGGCAGTGGTGACTAGTAGAACCCAAGTGTCCTGAGCCTATGCCCTTGGGGACTGGTTTCTTTACTCTACCTGTCTTCCTTGTTCTGGAATGAGCTGACCCATCTCTCAGAAGGGTCGAGAGGGGGTTGCCTGGGTGGCTCAGTTGTTTGGGCGTCTGCCTTCGGCTCAGGTCATGGTCCTGGGATCGAGCCCCATGGTTGGGCTCCTTGCTCAGCCGGGGAGCCTATGTCTCCCTCCTGCTTGTGCTCTCTCTCTCTGTCAAATAAATAAATTTTAAACAGTAGAAGGAGGAGGAGGAAAAGGAGGAGGAGGAGACTGAAAGGAATTTAGTCAGAAAGGCATTATTTACCTGTGTCCAGGCTTGAATTCCAGTAGAGAGTTCCAGACCTATTATACCTGATGTCAGCTAACTATCCAGGACCCTTTCCCTGCATTGCCTCTGCCCTCCCTCTGATGACGGGAGTGACACCTAATGTTAACGCAGAAGTAGATTATTACAATCTAGTCTAGGGTCTTTGTTACCATCTTAGACCCTAAACTCCTTAAAGCAGGTACTATCTTACTCATTTTCTTATCCCTAGAGGCAAGCACAGTTCTTGGCACACAATGGGCACTTGATATTGGAGTGAGTGGGCTGGTGTGGGAAAGGTACATGGTAGAAAAGCTGAGATCCCAAGAGCAAAAGGGCCCAAGAAAGGAGAAAGCAATTCCTTCTTCCTTATGTCGCTATTCCTCCAGCCATTATGAAGGGAGAGGGAGAGGAAGAGGTACTGGGTGGATCAGAGATGACTCCAATTCTTTGAGGAGGGCTTGGGGGTGTGAAGAGGGAGCTTCTCTATGGTTTAGTGCAGATCAGCTTGTGTTTTTTTCCCAGTCTCATGACCATTCAAAATCTTCCCCTTTTTAGGAGTACTGGGGTGGGATAATGGAAATGAGGCAGGTTTAGAGGCAGGGGTCCTGGGTATTAATCCAGATTTGCTCTTGGTGATTTTGTAGAATGGTTATTTAAACCCTTGACTCTCAGTTATAGATCTCTAAAATGGGAGGTTCTTCTTCACATGAAAAACTTGTGAAGATTAAAAGATATTAATACAAAGTTCCTGGCAAAGAGTATATGCTACAAAGAATTGAGCTATATCAGTTCCTCCCTCTGCTTCCCCCCCCCCCCCCCCCCCCCCCCCCCCCCCCCCCCCCCCCCCCCCCCGCCGGGCTCTTCTGGCCACACTCATCTCTTTCCCGAAATCATACAAATCACAAAATGTTGGATTGCAAACATATATGATCTTTTATTGTCATCCTGTGGTTCTTTGGTACATTTTCTTTTTTCTTCCCAAATGTGGAGGTACCAGAGATCAGGCATTTGGAGCTTTCTGCTTCTCTTTTCTCTGGTCTCATTGGGTGTTCTATCTCCTTTCAACTGCAAATTCTTTGAAGGTAGGGACCACCCCTATTTTTGCTAGTCTGAAAATCAAATATTCTGCGTTGTTATCCTATAAACGAATGAAACATTTCTTTTTTCATTTCAGGGCTCTCTTTGGACCCCACCCCACTCCCTTTCGATCTTTCACATACCATCTATATGGGGCTGGAGTCCCGCAGAGAGTAAGGAGGCTGCACAAACAGCTTTTTCAGGGTGGAGTCACAGCTAGTAGCATGAGACACCTGCTGAACACCCAATGTGGGGCTCGACCCCAGGACCATGGCTGGGATCGTGACCCGAGCAGAAGGCCGATGCCTAACTCACTGAACCATCCAGGGGTCCCTATCAATGCAGTTTAACAAATACATACAGCCATGTCACCCACACCTGTATCAAAATATAAAATGTTTCCTTCACCCTAGGAAGTTCCCTTTGCCCCCTTTCATTGAGCTGCCCTTCCCCCACCAAATACCCGGCTGATCTAAGAACTATCAGCATAGAGAGGGACCTGGGTGGCTCAGTCGTTAAGCATCTGCCTTCCGCTCAGGTTATGATTCCGGAGTCCCAGGATGGAGCTCGGAATCGGGCTCCCTGTCAGCAGGGAAGCCTGCTTCTGAACCCTCTCTCACTCCTCCTGCTTGTGTTCCTTCTCTAGCTGTGTCTCTCTGTCAAATAAATAAATAAAATCTAAAAAACTAAATAAATAAATGTTTTTTAAAAAACAACAAAGTTGCTCTAGCTGTAAGAAAATAAAGAAGTATAAGAAAGTTTTATGGAGTCACCGCTCAGGTTGTCAATTTTTAACATTTTTATATTATGTGCTGTATGTAGTATACATAGTACATAATAGAAATATGCAGATGGTCCTCATTTTGCATGGTTGTGATATGCATGTGCTTTAGTTAACACTGCATAGACAAGGACTGCCTGGGGTGTGCGTGTGGGCCCGCGCGCTGAATTTGGTGTATATCTATGTTTTTACGAAATCCTTAATTCTATTTTTTCCTTTATTTATTTATTTTTAAAATATTTTATTTATTTATTTGACAGAGAAATAGCACAAGTAGGCAAGTGGCAGGCAGAGGGAGAGGGAGTAGCAGGCTCTCTGCTGAGCAGGGAGCCCGATGTGGGGCTCGATTCTAGGACCCTGGGATCATGACCTGAACTGAAGGCAGCTGCTAAACCAACTGAACCACCCAGGTGCCCCTATTTATTCCTTTAAAGTAAACTGTAGGGCGCCTGGGTGGCTCAGTTGGTTAAGCGTCTGCCTTCGGCTCAGGTCATGATCCCGGATATCCGGGATCGAGTCCCACATCAGGCTTCCTGCTCGGCGGGAAGCCTGCTTCTCCCTCTCTCGGTCCCCCTGCTTGTGTTCCCTCTCTGGCTGTGTTTCTCTCTGTCAAATAAATAAAACCTTAAAAAAAAAAAAGTAAACTCTAGGAACATGTATGTGGCCCATCAGTTAAGCCTCTGCCTTTAGTTCAGGTGAGCCCCATGTGGGGCTTCCTGCTCAGCGGGGTGTCTGCTTCTCCCTCTCCTCTGCCCCTCCCCCACTGCTTGTGCTTAATGGAACTCTTGTTCTTAAATAGAATCTTTATTTTTTATTTTTAAAAATTTTATTTATTTATTATTATTATTTTTAGAAGACTTAATTAATCTATTTGCCAGAGAGAGAGAGTGAGTGAGAAGGCAGGCAGAGGGATAAGTAGGCTCCCTGCAGAGCAGGGAGCCCCACGTGGGACTCCATTCCAAGACCTTGGGATCATGACCTGAACCAAAGGCAGACAGTTAACCAACTGAGCCACCCAGGCACCTCATAAATAAGGGCGCCTGGGTGGCTCAGTGGATTAAAGCCTCTGCCTTCAGCTCAGGTCATGATCTCAGGGTCCTGGGACGGAGGCCCACATTGGGCTCTCCGTTCGGCAAGGAGCCTGCTTCCTCCTCTCTCTCTGCCTGCCTCTCTGCCTACTTGTGATCTCTGTCTCTATCAAATAAATAAATAAAATCCTAAAAAAAAAGAAAATAAAAATAAAAGAACATAAACTCTACGCCCATTGTGGTGCTCAGACTTAGGACTCTGAAATCAAGAGCTGGCATGCATGCTCTACCCACTGAGACAGTCAGATACACCTTTATGAAGACTTTTTAAAGCATTCCTTTGGGGTGCCTGGGTGGCTCAGTTGGTTAAGCCACTGCCTTAGGCTCAGGTCATGATCCCGGAGACCTGGATTGAGTCCCACATCAGGCTCCCTGCTAGCCAGGAAGCTTGCTTTTCCCTCTCTTACTACCCCTGTTTGTGTTCCCTCTCTGGCTGTGTTTCTCTCTGTCAAATAAATAAAATCTTTAAAAAAGAAAAATAATTTCTTTATTTGGCTTTTTTTTTTTTAAAGATTTTATTTATTTGACAGAGAGAAACACAGCTAGAGAGTGAGAAAGGGAGAAGCAGGCCTCCCGCAGAGCAGGAAGCCCGATCATGACCTGAGCTGAAGGCAGATGCTTAACAACAGAGCCACCCAGGTGCCCCTATTTGGCATGTTTTAAGATTTTGTATAAATTATTTCTCTCTGAATGTATTATTCTGTAGCTTGCTTTTTCAGTTAACATTATATATGAGATGAATCCATGTTTATACAAATAGCTCATTTATTTTCAATGTGGGAAGGGATCTATGATATGAATATGCTGCAGTTTATTCCTTCCATTGACTTTTAAGTTTTTTTCAATAATAAATGTTCTGGGGCTTCTCTCTTTGGTTCCTTGTGTGAGTTCCCCTAGGATATGTCTATAGGAGTGCAGTGACTGCCCATCTCTCCCCCATGATGCCAGATTGTTCTCTGAAGTGATTGTATTTAGAGTTCTTCCCTGCCTGTCCCGTCCCAATCCCCCTTTAAAGCCTGTGTGCCATTATATAGTTCTAGGTTTCTTTGACTCCCATTGCTGACTCACTTTCCTCTAAATACTGGTGTGTTTAAAAACTGTATCTGGGGGATGCCTGGGTGGCTCAGTTGGTTAAGCAACTGCCTTCGGCTCAGGTCATGATCCCGGAGACCCAGGATCGAGTCCCACATCAGTCCCACATCAGGCTTCCTGTTCGGTGGGAGGCCTGCTTCTCCCTCTCTCACTCCCCCTGCTTGTGTTCCCTCTCTCACTGTGTTTCTCTCTGTCAAATAAATAAAAATCTTTTTTTTTTTAAAAAGAAAAGAACTGTATCTGGGCTGCTTGCTCTGTTTTTACTGTCTTCTCAATCACTCTAGTTTCATCTAGTCCCAGGATTTCAAATATCATGCACAAATAATTCCAAACATGTATCTACATATTTTCATCGTTTAAAAAGACAGCACACTCAAATAGGTACTCAGGTATATTGCAGATGGAATTGCAAACTGGTCATGTTTTTCCGAAGGGCAATATGGCAATTTCTGTCCAAATTAAAAACTGTATACACCCAGGGGCGACAGGCTGACTTGGTCCGTGGATCGGGCACCTCTTGATATCAGGGTTGTAACTTCTCATGCTCTTTCTCAAATTAATAAATAAAATTGTTGAAAATAATTATTAATAAATAGGAGCACCTGAGTGGATCAGTTGGACTCTTGGTTTTGCTCAAGTGGTAATCTCATGGGGCAAGGGAATCCCACCCTCCGCGGGGAGTCTCCTTGAAGATTCTCTCCTCTGTCTTCTCCTCACCCCACACCCTTATGCGAGAGCACTCTCTCTTAAATAAATAAATAAATAAATAAATAAATAAATAAATAAATAAATCTTTAAAAAAAAGTATATACCCAGCCATCCCACTTCTAGGAGCGTGTCCAAAAATAGACTTGCATTCTATAAGATGACTATATCCAAAATTATGTATTGCAGCATCTATTTTATTTTATTTTATTTTTATTTATTTTTTAAAAAGATTTATTTATTTATTTGACAGAGATCACAAGTAGGCAGAGAGGCAGGCACAGAGTGAGGAGAAAGCAGGCTCCCCGCTGAGCAGAGAGCCGCAACAGGCCTCCATCCCAGGACCCTGGGATCATGACCTGAGCTGAAGGCAGAGGCTTTAACCCACTGAGTCACCCAGGCACCCCGCAGCATCTATTTTAAAAACAAAAAAAAAGGGATGCCTAGCTGGCTCAGTTGTTGGGCATCTACCTTCTGCTTGCTCTGTTTTTACTGGCTTCTTAATCACAGGCTGCTTCTCCCTCTCCCATTCCCTTTGCTTATGTTCCCTCTTGCTGTGTCTCTGTCAAATAAATAAATAAAATCTTTTTTTTTATTATTTTAAGATTTTATTTATTTGACAGAGAGAAACACAGCCAGAGAGGGAACACAAGCAGGGGGAAGGAGAGCAGGAAAAGCAGGCTCCCCGCCGAGCAGGGAGCCCGATGTGGGGCTGGATCCCAGGACTCCGGGATAATGACCTGAGCCAAAGGCAGTTGCTTAACCAACTGAGCCACCCAGGCGCTCCTATAAATAAATAAATTCTTAAACAAACAAATAAACAAAATCTCATAAGTAATCTATGAGGAGAGAACTGGTTAATAAGCACTGTGTGTTGGGGCACCTGGGTGGCTCAGTGAGTTAAGTGTTTACTTTCAGTTCAGGTCATGAACCTAGAGTCCTGGGATGGAATCCTACATTAGGCTCCCTGCTCAGTGGGGAGCTTGCTGCTCTCCCTGCTTGTGCTCTCTCTCTTTTTTAAATAAATAAAATCTTTGTTAAAAATTTTTATTTATTTATTGAGAGGGAGAGAATAAGTGAGAGAGAGCATGAGATGGGACAATGTTAGAGGGAGAGGCAGGCTTCCCGCAGAGCAGGGAGCCTGATGCGCGGCTGGATCGGGGGACTCCAGGATCATGACCTGAGCCGAAGGCAGTGGCTCAGTTGGTTGAGCGACTACCTTCGGCTCAGGTCATGATCCCGGAGACCCTGGTTCGAGCCCCACATCGGGCTCCCTGCTCGCAGGAAGCTTGCTTCTCCCTCACTACCCCTGCTTGTGCTCCCCTTCTCACTGGTTTCTCTCTGTCAAGTAAATAAAATATTAAAAAAAAAAAGATTTTATTTATTTATTTGACAGAGAGAGAGATCACAAGTAGGCAGAGAGGCAGGCAGAGAGAGAGGATGAAACAAGCTCCCTGCTGAGCAGAGAGCCCGATGCGGGCCTAGATCCTAGGACCTTGAGATCATGACCTGAGCTGAAGGCAGAGGCTTTAACCCACTGAGCCACCCAGGTGCCCAAAAATATCTTTTTTATAAAAAAAGAAGCAATGTATATCTAAACAATGGAGTACCATTTAAAAAAGACATGAGGCGCCTGGGTGGCTGATTCAGTTTGGCATCCAGCTTCTGGTTTGGGCTCAGGTCTGATGGTCCTGAGATCCTGCCCCTGGTAGGGCTGTGTGCTCAGCCGGGAGCCCGCTTCAGTTTCTTTCTTCTCCCTCTGCCCTCTCCTCTGCTCTCTCTCTCAAATAAATAAATAAATCTTTATTTTATTATTATTATTTTTAAAGATTTTATTTATTTGACAGAGAGAAACAGAGTCAGAGAGGGAACACAAGCAGGGGGAGTGAGAGAGGGAGAAGCAGGCTTCCCGCGGAGCAGGGAGCCTGATGCGGGACTTGATCCTGGGTCTTCTGGATCATGACCTGAGCCAAAGGCAGTTGCCCAACCAACTGAGCCACCCAGGCGCCCCAATAAATAAATCTTTAAAATAAAAAATAAAAAGACACAGGAAACTCTTTTGTTTAAAAAAATATTTTATTTATTTATCTGGCAGGGAGATAGATCACAGGTAAGCAGAGAGGCAAGCAGAGGGAGAGGGGGAAGCAGGTTCCCTGCTGAGCAGAGAGCCAGATGTTGAGGCTGGATCCCAGGACCCTGAGATCATGACCTGAGCCGAAGGCAGAGGTTTTAACCCACTGAGCCACCCAGGTGGCCCACAGGAAACTTTTTTTTTTTTTTTAAAGATTTTATTTATTTGACAGTGAGAAACACAGTGAGAGAGGGAACACAAGCAGGGGGAGCGAGAGAGGGAGAAGCAGGCTTCCCACCGAGCAGGGAGCCCGATGCGGGACTCGATCCCGGGTCTCCAGGATCATGACCTGAGCCGAAGGCAGTCACCCAACCAACTGAGCCACCCAGGAGTCCCCACAGGAAACTCTTAATACAACTTTTTGGGAGGGTATACATGGTACATGGTTAAGTGTAAAAAAGCAAAGTGTGTTAAAGCATACGTCAAAATTTGTGTAAAGGGGTGCCTGGGTGGCTCTGTTGGTTAAGCAACTGCCTTCGGCTCAGGTCATGATCCCCGAGACCTGGGATCGAGTCCCACATCGGGTTCCCTGCTCGGCAGGAAGCCTGCTTCTCCCTCTCTCACTCCCCCTGCTTGTGTTCCCCCTCTGGCTGTGTTTCTCTCTGTCAAATTAATAAAATCTTTAAAAAAAAATTAAAAAAATTTGTGTAAAAGGGAATATATATATATTTGACATTGTTATATTAATTAATGTTTGCTTGCATAGGCATAACATGTCTTTGGAAAAATAAGCAAGGAACTAATATCTTGTTCCTGTCAGGGATGGGAAAGGGGTGAGAGAGAGACTTCTTATCTTTTTGAAGCTCTTGATTTTTGAACTAAGTCAAAACATAAAACAAAAATAAGAACAGAAAAAACATAAAACATATAATTCCAAGGGAGACAAAACAAATGAAACTGAAAAACTCAAAATGAAAAACTGAAAAAAATATGCCAGGAATAATTTCTTTACCTTCATTAAGATTAAAAAATTGAAAATTTGGGTGCCTGGGTGGCTCAGAGGGTTAAGCCTCTGCCTTTGGCTCAGGTCATGATCTCAGGGTCCAGGGATCGAGCCCCACATCTGGATCTCTGCTCAGTAGGGAGCCTGCTTCCCCCTCTTTATCTGCCTGCGTCTTTGCCTATTTTTGATCTCTCTCTGTCAAATAAATAAATAAAATCTTTAAAAAAATTGAAAAAAAATTTTTTTTAAAAGATTCTATTTATTTGACAGAGAGAAACACAGCCAGAGAGGGAACACAAGCAAGCAGGGGGAGTGAGAGAGGGAGAAGCAGGCTTCCCGCTGAGCAGGGAGCCCTATGCGGGACTCGATCCCGGGTCTCTAGGATCATGACCTGAGCCGAAGGCAGTCGCTCAACCAACTGAGCCACCCAGGCGCCCCCCAAAATTGAAAATTTTATTAGTCCTTGAATAAGGATGTTTATTACCATTTTAACTCAGCTTGTTACTTTCTTTTTAAATGCCTTATCTTTCTTTATATAGTTGTCTTTCATTCCTTAAAATTTCATTCCTTTAGATTTCATTCCTTAAAAAATAAGGGCATAATTACTCAATAAATGCAATTTGTCTGGTCAAGGAAATCGACCAAATCTTGGTTTAAGCAGCAAAACCCAGTCTCCAAGACTTTTTTGATGTTTAGATGGGATCCTTGTAGCTTTATAAATCTCAGGACGCCCTCTAGTGCCCATGTGGGTTCAAAGTCCGACAGAATGGGAGAAGATATTTGCAAATGACTTAGCAGATAAAGGGCTAGTATCCAGACTCAACACCAAAGGAACAATCCAATCAAGAAGCAGGTAGAAGCCTGGGTGGCTCAGTTGGTTAAGTGACTGCCTTCGGCTCAGGTCTTTGATCCCGGAGACCCGGGATCGAGTCCCACATCGGACTCTCTGCTCGGCGGGAAGCCTGCTTCTCCCTCTCTCACTCCCCTTGCTTGTGTTCCCTCTCTGGCTGTGTTTCTCTCTGTCAAATAAAAAAAAAAAAAAAGAAGCAGGTAGAAGACATGAACAGACATTTCTGCAAAGAAGACATCCAAACAGCCAACAGACACTGAAAAAAAATGCTCGACATCACTAGCCATCAGGGAAATACAAATCAAAACCACAGTGAGATACAACCTCACACCAGTCAGAATGGCTAAAATTAATAAGTCAGGAAATGCCAGGTGTCAGTGAGGATGTGGAGAAAGGGGAACCGTCCTACACTGTTGGTGGAAATGTAAGCTGGTACAGCTACTCTGGAAAACAGTGTGGAGATTCCTCAAAAACTTGAAAAAAAAAGGGGCATCTGGGTCGCTCAGTCATTAAGCATCTGTCTTTGGCTCAGGTCATGCCCCGCATCAAGCCCTGTGTTGAGCCCCACATCGGGCTCCCTGCTTGGCAAGAAGCCTGCTTCTCCCTCTTTCACTCCCCCTACTTGTGTTCCCTCTCTAACTCTGTTTCTCTCTGTCAAATAAATAAATAAATCTTTTAAAAAATTGAAAATAGAGCTACACTAAGACCTAACGATTGCACAACTTGGTATTTACCCACAAGATACAAGCGTAGTGATCCAAAGGGACACGTTTATAGCAACAACGTCCACAATAGCCAAGCTATGGAAAGAACCTAGATGTCCATTGACAGAAGAATGGATAAAGAAGATGTGGTATATATACACAATGGAATATTATGCAGCCATTAAAATACTGAAATCTTGCCATTTATAATGACTTGGATGGAACTAGAGGGTATTATGCTAAGTGAAATAAGTCAAGCAGAGAAAGACAATTATCATATGATCTCACTGATACGTGGTATTTGAGAAACAGTAGAGCATCAAAGGGGAAAAGAGGAAAAAATGAAATGGGATGAAACCAGAGAGGGAGGCAAACCATAAACTCTCAATCTCAGGAAACACACTGAGGGCTGCTGGAGTGGAGGGGGTGTGGGAGGAATGGGGTGACTGGGTGATGGACATTGGGGAGGGTTTATGTTGTGTATTGTGTAAGACTGAAGAATCATAGACCTGAACCCCCGAAACAAACGATACATTATATGTTAATAATTAAAAAACCTTCTGTTTGGATCATGATCTCAGGGTCCTGGGATCGAGTCCCACATGAGGCTCCCTGCTCCACGGGAAGCCCGCTTTTCCCTCTCCCACTCCCCTTGCTTGTGTTCCCTTTCTCACTGTGTTGCTTTCTGTCAAATGAATAAATAAAATCTTTTTAAAAAAAGTAAATTAAATGAAAATTTAGACATTATCTTAAAAAGCCTTATCTTTCTTTATATATCTGTCTTTCATTCATTAAAAACTAAAATAAGAACATGATTACTCAATAAATGCAATTTGGTCAAGGAAATCGGCCAAATCTTAGTTTAAGCAGGAAAGCCCAACCTACAAGACTTTTGGTGTTTAGACACAATCCCTGTAGCATTGTAAATCTCCGGATGCCCTCTAGCGTCCATGGGGGTTCAAAGTCCCGATGATTCAAAAATAAATCACTTTGGTGGTTCTAGTTTTTGACATCTTATTGAAGCCCTTTGCCAAAATATCAAGACCATTATTATTAGTCCATTCTGTTATTCTTGTTAGTTGGCTTATGACTGCCATGCTATGAAAAAGAAAAAAAATTGTCAGGCTATGTTCTCAGTGTTCCTCTAGTTGTCTCATGGGTCCCCCCAACAGCTGAGGTATAACAGAGTAAGGCCTGGAGGTCAGTGTTGTGAGAGGTGGGAAGGGCCAAAGGGGGCGGGCCAGTCTGTGGAGTCCCAGGTAGCCCCAGGTGCTGTGTGTAATGCACTGCTTCGGGAATACCCTCTTAGACCGCCACATCTGGTCCCTACCTGGGTGGCTGCCCTTCCTAAAACCCAAGGCAATCCACACTAGATCATTGTGGTGGGAGTAGGATTCCAGGAGGGGCCAGGTAGGGTTTAATTTATCCTACACCTCAGTCCCTTTCCAGACCTCTTCTGATGCTAGAAACCAAACCAGACTGGCTTAGGGCTATGGTTCTCAAAGTGTGGACCTGGGGCAAGCTGAGAAGCTCACAATCTGGGAACTTGTGAGAAATGCAGATTTCAGGCCCTACAGAATGAGAAACTCCGGGGCTGAGGGTCCAACACTCTGCTCTTTAATAAGCCCTCTATCAGGATTTTGCTTCTCAGAAAAAATAAGGCTTCCCTCTCTGAAGTTTCAACATGTAGTAGCTGTGACTTTTTTTTTTTTTTTAAGATTTTTTATTTATTTGACAGAGAGAAACACAGCCAGAGAGGGAACACAAGCAAGGGGAGTGAGAGAGGGAGAAGCAGGCTTCCTGCCAGGCAGGGAGCCCGATGTGGGACTCGATCCCAGGTCTCCAGGATCATGACCTGAGCCGAAGGCAGTTGCTTAACCAACTGAGCCACCCAGGCGCCCCGTAGCTGTGACTTCTGAATAGTCAGAAATCAGGACACTTTCTTAACCAGGAAGCACCTGGGACCTCAGTCAGCTTTATCTGAATCCAGGCCTGGCCCAGGCAAAGACACTCACGTACTGGACTCTGAGCCGTGTTCATTTCTGCTGGGTGTCATTTGGGTTTCTACTCATGCCTCAAATGCAGCTCACATGTTGTCTCTTTTATGAGGTTTTGGAACAATCTTGGTTGGAGCTGACGGTTGACATATGTCCCCCAAGCATGCGTGCACATTGCACTTATCATTTGTGTTAATGTTTCCTTACCCATCGAAATGCAAATCAAAGCCACTCTGAGATGTCACATCATACCAATCAGAATAGCCAGCACCAAAAAGACAAGATGGCGGGCTCTCTGCTCGGCGGGGAGCCTGCTTCCTCCTCTCTCTCTGTCTGCCTCTCTGCCTAACTGTGATCTCTCTCTGTCAAATAAATAAATAAAATCTTTTAAAAAAAAAAAAGACAAGATGGCCACCTGCTTGCTCAGTCAGTAGAGCTTGCCACTCTTGATCTTGGGGTTGTAAGTTTGAACCCATGTTGGGTGTAACGTTGACTTCAAAAAATAATGTACAAGGAATAATAAGCGTTGGTGATGATGAGAGAAGGGAACCCTTATGCATTATGAGTGGGAATGTAGATTGGCATAGTCACTATGGAAAACAGTATGGAGATTCCTCAAAAAATTAAAATAGAACTACCAATAATTCCACTGCTGGGTACTTTTGCTGAATAATTTTTGACAGTTGACTCAATCTTCTATCTTGTTAGAGATCTGTTCAAATTGTCTATTTCTTCTGAGTCATCTTTAGTAGTTTGTGCCTTTCTAGGAATTTGTCTATTTATCTAAGTAAGTTAATATTTTGGCATATAGTAATCTATCATAATCACATATAATTCTCTTTATTTCTGTATGGTCAGTCATAATATCCCCTCTTTTGTTGATGACTCTAGTAATTTGAGTCTTCTCTCTCTCTCTCTCTCTTTTTTTAAGATTTTATTTATTTATTTGACAGAGAGAAACACAGCCAGAGAGGGCACACAAGCAGGGGGAGTGAGAGAGGGAGAAGCAGGCTTCCTGCAGAGCAGGGAGCCCAATGCGAGGCTCGATCCCAGGACTCCAGGATCGTGACCTGAGCCGAAGGCAGTCACTTAACCAAATGAGTCACCCAGGCACCCTCTCTTTTTTTTTTGAGTCTAGTTGAAGAATTGTCAGTTTTGTTGATCTTTCAAAAGATCACATGTGATTTAGTTTTATATAATGTTATTTTATTCTTTTCTCTATTTCATTAATTTCCACTCTATTCTTTACTTTTTCTTTCTTTTTGCTTCCTTTTGGTTTAGTTTGCTCCTCCTTTTTCTTTGACTTAATGTAAAAGTTAAGGTAATTGATCTGGGATATTCCTTTTCTTTCTCTTTTTTTTGAGAGAGCAAGGGAGAGTACACACACACACACACACACACACACACACACACAAACAGGAGCATGTGGATGCATGCAAGCAGGGTGAGGAAAGGCAGAGGGAGAGGGATAATCTCAAGCAGACTCCATACTCAGGGCTGAGCCCAACGCAGGCTGTCCAGGCACTCCTGAGATGTTTCTTTTTAAATATTGGCATTTACAGCTATTTATTTGGCTCTCAACACTGCTTTAGTAGCATCCTCTAGGTTTTGGTGAGATCGTCTTCATTTTTGTTAATCTCAAAATATTCTTTCTTTTTTTAAAAAAGATTTTGTTTGTTTATTTGACAGAAAGAGAGACAGCTAGAGAGGGAACACAAAGCAAGGAGAGTGGGAAAAGGAGAAGTAGGCTTCCCATTGAGCAAGGAGCCCGATGTGGGGCTCGATCCTAGGACCCTGGGATCATGACCTGGGCCAAGAACAGACACTTTTTTTTTTAAAAGATTTATTTATTTATTTGGCAGAGAGAGATCACAAGTAGGCAGAGAGGCAGGCAGGGAAAGAGGAGGAAGCAGGCTCCCTGCTGAGCAGAGAGCCCTACGCAGGCCTCAGACCCAGGACCCTGAGATTATGACGTGAGTCGAAGGCATAGGCTTTAACCCACCCAGGTGCCAAGAGCACACACTTAATGACTGAGTCACCCAGGAACCCCTCAAAGTATTTAATTATTTCCATTTTGATATCTCTATGACCCTTTGATTATATAGAGGTGTATTGTTAAATTCTGCATATTTGTAATTTTTCCAAATTTCTTCCAGTTATTGATTGATTTCTAATATCATGCCACCATGATAAGAGAACATATTTTGTATTATTTTTACTCTTCAAAATTCACGGAGGTTTGTTTTATGGCCTAGCACGTGGTTTATCCTTAAGAAAGCTCCCGGTGCATTTGAAAAGAATGTATATTCTGTTGATGGGTGGAGTGTTCTATAAATGTCAGATTTCTACTGTTGGTTTATAGTATGTTCAAGTCTTCTTTATGTTTATTGATCTCTGCATAGTTGTTTATTCATTACTGAAAGGGAGACATTGCAGTTCCTGACTACTATTGTCGTTTGGTTTATGGTTTATTTCTCTCTCAATTTTTGTCAGTTTTGCTTCATGTATTTGGTGCTGAGTCCTTAGGTGAATATAAGTTTATAATC
>PITA01008749.1:0-82237 GCA_004023965.1 Spilogale gracilis
GAGCTATTATCATTAATAGCAGTAGTGATAACTGGCATTTATTGAGCATCAAATGCATACCAGGTTCTACGGCCTGTTACAGGCACGGCACATTTAATCCTCATGAGAGCCCCATAGGGACAATACCACCATCATGTCGGTTGCCCAAGATTTGATTTGCCCAAAGCCTCCTGCTCTGGTAGGATGGCCATACTTCCCTGTTTGCCCAGGATGGACGCGGCATCATTATTTTATTGTATTTTTAAAGAGATTTTTAAAAAGATTTTATTTATTTATTTGACACAGAGAGAGAGATCACAAGTAGGCAGAGAGGCAGGCAGAGAGAGAGGAGGAAGCAAGCTCCCTGCTGAGCAGAGAGCCCGATGGGGGACTCGATCCCAGGATGCTGAGATCACGACCTGAGCCGAAGGCAGAGGCTTAACCCTCTCAGCCACCCAGGTGCCCTTTTTAAAGAGATTTTATTAAAAATTTTTTTGAAGGTTTTTTTTTATTTATCTGAGAAAGATAGAGAGGAAGGAGGGGGCAGAGAGAGAGAGAATCTCAAGGAGACTCCATGCCGAGCCTGGAGCCTGACATGGGGCCTGATCCCATGACCCTGAGACCATGACCTTAACTGAAATTGAGAGTTGGACACTTAAGTGACTGAGCCTTCCAGGCACCCCTAAGGTTTTATTTTTAAGCAATCTCTATACCCAACGTGGGGCTTGAACTTACAACCTTGAGACCAAGAGTCGCCGGCCTCATTGACGGAGCCAGCCAGGCGCCCCTCAGCATAATTATTAATAGCACTTCCTTTTACTCTCAAAGGTGACCTAGTTAGACAATAAACCACTTGGCATTCTAGCCAGAAGATCCCCAGAACGGGCAAAGGAAGCAATTTAGTGGCAATTTAGTGCCGTGTCAAAGGCCTTGAACCCAAGACTTGGCCCATGCGCTTCCCAGGCATTGTGTGACTGGGGGAAAGGCATTTAGCCTCTCTGATCCTCAAGTTTCTTGTCTATAAAATGGGTATACTACCAGAGCGGATATTTGCTATTTGTCGTCAGCCCCAGAGACGGCCGAGAAAGCAGTCTGTGGGAATAGTTACAGCCTGTGCACACTCCCTCCTTCTTCTCCAGCTCCGCGCTGGGGCAGGCAACCAGTGGCTGAGAACCTTCCTACTATGTGCCAGGCACTTGGTCTCCACTAGCGCATGGCAAGGCAGTCTGAGTCAGGAAATTTTTGCCCCATTTTGCAGATAGGTAAACTGAGGCTAAGAGCACCTCTCTCCCTTCATTCAAAGCCTCTCTCCAGAGAGAAGTTACCTCTCCACGTGGGCTGTGTTCCTGTTCCTTGCTCCACCCCTGTTTTATGGACCCAACTCAGTTTTTCCCTCTGGAAAATGGGTGGAATGGAGGGGTCTTGGCACTCTTGTGAAGGATGCAGGGGTAGGCAGTCCCCATTTCCTGTGCTTCTTGTCTCCACCAACTTCTCATGGTCCCTTTGCTTTCCCTGCGGCGGGGCTGTCTGTGTCCAGGAGTGCATGGGTTAACCCTGGGGAGCTGTAATCACCGTGTAGAATGCAGAACAAATGTCTCCCCACCGGGGACTGGGAGCTGTTAGCGGGGACTGGCTGCCTAGAATTCAGGAGCTCCTAGCTCCTCTTCTGTCCTGGAGGAACGGGGGTGGTGGTGGGGCTTGGGCCTAATCATAGAGCTCAGCTGCCCCCTCCGTGCACCCCTGCAGACGGGGTGGGCTGAGGCTCTGGGCAAGAGGCAGTTCCTAGGCCTGGAGTCCCCCATGGAGCTAAAGTAGGACGCAGCTAGAGAGGGCACTTCCGCCTTGGGGATTCAAGAATGCCAGTGGCTGCCCACCCAGCTCCAGTGAGGTTTGGAGTGGGATCCTTGAGCTGAGTGAGTTGGCTTGGCCACATCGATCAACCCTCATCCCAGCCTCTCCCTGGGATTGTGGCACATACCCTTTCCATCCCAAAGTCTGGCTGGGCTTTTGGTCTGTTGATTGGTTTCCCTGAGTGGCCACGGTCCATCCAACTACGGATGCAAGTACCATTCCAACCTCCTACATACTACCCTAACTCCTGCCTATCCATCTACTCTCCCTCCACCCCTCCATTTAACCACCTACCTACCCATCTGTTGACCTATTACCCACACCCATCCGATCTCCTAAGCACTTACCCACTCCTCAGCTGACCCACTGCCTACATCCCTGTCCATCCTGAGAAGCTCTTACACACACACCTGGTCTATATAGACCAACCAGGTCTTTGAGCGTGTCTTCACTTTTTTCTCACATTGTCGGACCTCGCTCACCTTCATCAGTGGGTCACCCTGGGGCAAAACATCCTTGACAGCTGCTTTGAAATCTTGCTTCCTCCTGGAGGTCCTCCTTCAGAGCCAGCCTCTCCCATGCACCTGGTCCATCCTTCATACTGGTGTCTGCGGGCCTGCGAGGTCTCCCAGGCGATGGTGATGTGGGTACTCCTGGCACATTTGGGGACTACGTCGTCACAGGCAGCATCGGAAGGGGTGGACTGCCCTCACCGTAAGGGCGGGTGCCCTCCTCCTAGGACCACTCCAGGGAGGGTCCCCGTGGGCCGGACTCCTGGCAGGAGCTCAGACGTACCTAGGTGTTGCAGGGGAGGGGACAGCACCAGCTCCCTTTGGAAGTTTGTGAGACAGATTATGTTGTGTGCTGGGGGAGACTGGCAGTGGGGCCAAGGGAGCTGTCCCCCATGCTCTCACCTGTACAGCCCAATGTGTATTTGCAAGTTGGACAAACCCAAGTTCAAATCCCAGCTTTGCCTCTCACTAGCAGAGTGACCTTGGACAAGTCGTTTTTTTGCCTGGGGCTCATCTGTGTTGTCTGTGATGAGCCATGTTCACTGCCTGACCTGAAGAGCTACTGATCAAGGAAGGACAGCTACTATTATTCCTGTTGTTACCATTTTCCTTTCCCCTAACGACAATTTCATTTAACACATTTTAAGTAAGTTCTGCTGTGGGTCAGGCCCCGGGAGGAGGTCCCTTGCGAGGAGGCAGCTGTGCGTAAGGAGTGTAGTTCCTACTCTCCGGAGACTTCTCGCCTGGTAGGGAAGACACAGGTCAAGATACTGGATAAGGATGAAGGGTCAGAACAGTGGTAGAAGTGGCGAGAGAGCCAGAGCACTGACTGTGGAGGTCCAGAGAGGCTTCCTGCGAGCTGGGCCTTGTATCTTGAGGAATCATGGCCCATAGGTGAGCTGGGGAGAGAACTGGGCTCAGGAGGGTCAAGGATGAGCTACGAAGGGTCTACTGTGGAGGATGGGAGAGAGGCCTTGAATGCCAGGCCCTCTGTGGCCTGAGCTATCCTGGGCCGTGGTCTGCCCCCAGTGAGGGCTCCCCTCAGGAGTGGGGTACTTTGGGGTACTGCTTGGGGTTTCTTCATAAACAGACCAGACAGAAAGCTGACTCCAAGTTTTTCTCCCTTGGCTGACTTGAGGACGTGTTCTGAGGGAGCCAGGGGATGGACGGGAAGGTTCTGGAAGGAAACTTAGCCTTCTCATTCCTTCCTCTTTACAGCAGAGCCCCAAGAGTCAATGCTGTTGTGGAGTGTCAGGGCCACAGAGGGCTGTGGAGACACTGAGGTCTGAGAGAGCAGGCCTTGTCAGGGCTCTCCAGCCAGCCTGCAGCAGAGCTGGGAGTCCCCGGCAGCCGCACTCCCCAGGGCTGCCTTCGGTGTGGGTGAGCATCTGCTGAGGGCCTACTGTGTGCCAGCTCCCAGCCTAAATGATGAAACAGACAGGCTCACAGACGGTGAAGGCTCAGACGGAGCACAGACTTGCAAGTGTCCGAGGAAGACTTCCTGGAGGAGGTGGGATGGGGTGCTATACAGATATGTGAAGCCGTGGAAAGCTGAAGGCATGTGAGCCAGGCTGAGTATGCTAAGTGTTTGTGTCTGACACGGAGTGTGTGTCCCATGGGGATGGGGTGATGACTGAATGATGAGGGACAACGGGGCCCTGCTGGGGGCTGGCGGGTGGCCTGCCGGGCAGGTGATGGCAGATTAGTCCCTGGCTGTCCTGCTCAGCTGTTTCTAGGGGTGATGTCTGGGTGTGAGTGGCTTGTTGGGAGCAGTGGGGTCATGATGGGAGTTAATCCCAAGGGTATTTGGGAGGGTGTGGCCTTGAGGCCCAGAGGGAGAGCATGGCTCCCAGAGGCAGGCAGCTGTTGGGCCGGAAACGCCTCTGGAATTCCATCCAGGCTCTGGGAAAAGGGCTGGCCATGTGGAAGAGTTTTCTCAGCTGGACCCTTCCAGGCCAACTCAACTCTGATTCCTTGTTCACTGCTCTGCAGGGAAATGGGGGCGGGGAAGGGCTCCCTTTCTCTTGGAGAACAGGACAAGAAGCTGGACGGGGGCTAGGAAGGATGTGGGGTCAGTTCCTCCAGCCCCACCCCTGAGGAGGACAGTCAGATGGATGGATGGAGGCTGGAGCAGGGGTCTGAGGGGCCCGTAGCTGCAAGAGGTGGGGAGGGGCAGCCGAAGGGTCCTCCGGGCCACGTGACCCTGTTGTCCCAGGGGTGAAGGTGGCAGACTTTCAAGAGCTGGGCCAGGGGTCCAGGAGCCTGGATGGAAGGGCAGTGAGGAGGGGGTCTTCCAGGAGATCTTTGTTCTCCACGTAGGGGGTGGTGTGTGGAGAGAGGAGGGGCAAGGGGGACAGGAAAAGTATCTGAGAAGCAGAAACAATGGACTATTCTCTGCGCTCAGGCCTGGCCTGAGAGAGGCCTGTGGGCGGGGGTGGGGGGGGGCAGTGCTGCCGTGGCCTGACCATCTCCAGGATCACCTCCCTCCCCCTCCTCTCCCAGCCCTTGGGGCTTCACGCAGCCCCGCTCTAGATGGGGTTGGGGGTTCCTTTCTCACCCAATAGGCTCATTCCTGGATGCATGGGTCCATCTGTTTTCTTCTAACAAAAGCTGACCAGCTTGGGTTGATGAAGGGCTTTCAAGTACATCCTCTCTTACAGGGGAGGGAAAGCAACTTCTCCCTGGCACCTACCTGTTCCTGGTGGAGCTGGCGCTCCTGGCCCCAACTCTTGGGTTCACACAATGATCCTCATCCCCACCACTGCTTCTCAGCTCCTGGTTTCTTCTGCCTTCTCTGAGACTGATGGCAAGAGGAAAGTTATCAGAAGCCCGGGGAGCATTAGTGAAACACCACCTAAGCATCGGGCCGAGCTTGAGCTCCGAGCTGAGTGCTTTGCTTGGGTTTTCTCTAATTCTCACGTCACATCCCCACTATACAGATGAGGAAATTGAGGCCCAGGAGATAAAGCAACTTCCTTAACCTCTCATAGCTCGGAAGTGGCCCCAGGGGATTCAAGCCCAGGCCTGTGGCGTTCCCGGTGCTTGCTCGGCTGCCTTGAGGGCACAGGCTCTGAGGCCACCAAGGAACCCTGTTCTGACAGTCTCCGTGTCTGGGAGGTCACCTCACAGGCCACACCACATCCTCCTGGGGCCAGACTGGCTCAGAAGCAGCCCTGACTGCTGGGTCTTGTCTCAACTTTTCTGGTGAGTGGGAGCTCTCTGGTGCCCGAGAGGACAGCTCTGCGAGTCAAGAATTTCTCCCTGAGATGGAGCCAAAATTGACTCCCTGCTCACAGTCTCTCCTTCTGCCTCCTGGTGCTGCACAGAGGGCCCCGAGGGGTTCCCCTTCTCGACATGTCCCCCCAGGAGTCAGAGGACCTGGCTCCCATTAGTCCCAGCTGTGGATCTTGGGCCAGTTTCTTCACCTCCAAATGCCTCAGTTTTCTCATCTGTAAAATGGGAATGATAATGCCTGTGATCAAGGAAGATGGCTGGGAAAGGAGCTTTGCACACGCAGGCTGGGCGTGTGCGTCACGATGATCGCAGATGTTAAGGCTTCTTGTCCTTCTCTGCGTCGTTCCACGGACTCAGTTGTTGCACCACAGCAAGCCCTCATTAGGGGGCTTGGCACGGGCAACAGGGTGCCCCTCTCACCTTTGGACTCAGGAACGCCCCTTGCAGCTCTCAGTGGGGAGACAGTGGCTTGCGGTTTTATGTGCGGAACAACCTTTATGAATTCACAAAGACGCCAACGACAGCCTCAAGGGTGAGTTGAGGGTCTCACGGGTGAGAAAACAGACACAGAGAGGTGAAGCGACCTACCTGAAGTCTCACAGCACCTCTCTGCTGGGGGACTGATCAGCTGATCCTCACCAGGCCATCCCCTGTCAGGCCTGCAGGGGTTAAGTGGGTTGGCTGGTGCCCAGACCAGGAGCAGGGGGGTGGCCAGGAGAGTGAGGGGCGGGGTCTGGGCAGCCCCTTCTAGGTCTCTGACTCCACTCCGTGGGCAGCCTGAGCCCCAGCCAGTCTCTTGTTGACTCAGCCAGCATTTCTTCTGCCAAGGCCTGCTGGCCAGAGCTCCCACGGGGAGGGTCAGGCCACATTCTTCTGCGAGAGCCTG
Organism: Spilogale gracilis; assembly: GCA_004023965.1. Classification (NCBI taxonomy): domain Eukaryota; kingdom Metazoa; phylum Chordata; class Mammalia; order Carnivora; family Mephitidae; genus Spilogale; species Spilogale gracilis. The sequence continues at coordinate 6,463 of PITA01008749.1, forward strand.
GGGGGAGGCTGGTACCTCCTGGTGGAGTGTGTGTGCTGGTTTGTGGGTGCCAACACAGGTGCTGGGGTAAGGTAGGGAATATTTTTGGTGGAGGGGAGGAGGGGGGGGGGGGCGGGGGGAGTCCCAAGGGACTACTGGGGGTAGGGAATGGACTTGCCTGGGAATCAGGCCACTTAGGGCACATGGCTCAGTTTTGCCCTTAATGAGTTAGAGGAACTCAGCAAGCCACCACCGCTGCCATCTCCTGCCCATCCAGTCTCGGTTTTCCTGTCCATCAAATGGATCAAGTGATAATGAGCCCTGCCTGCCCTACCTCATAGCTGTTGGGAGGATCAAAGGGGAAAACGGGTTGGGCCAGTGTGAACACCCTTTGTAGTCCAAGGGCCTCAGCTGGCCAACCAGCCTAGCATTCCCTAGGTGGAGTAAATGAAGGGGAACAGATGCCCAGACAGCCCTCAGCCGTGGCCTGAGTCTGCTGGACATTCCTGTCTCCTCCCCAGACCTGACACAATGACAATTACAAGAAGGCTTGGAAGGGCAAGTGCACAGCGCCTCAGAGTTTACAAAGTCCTTCTCTACCCATTATCAGAGGCTCTTCCCTCCACCCCTGCCTCAGGGCCTTTGCACCACTTCTTCCCCTGCCTGGAACACTCTTCCCCACGGTCAATGAAAGTCACCTCCTTCTCAGCCCTAATTCACCTCCTCTGAAGCCTACTAGACCACCCATTTAAATGAACTTCTGCCCCACCTCGGTCTCACTGGCCCTCACCCGCACTCTCCCCCGCTGCTCATACAGGGGCCCATCCCCCCTGCCCAGGACATTAAGCCCCTCCGGGGCGGGAACCACCACTGCCTTGCTCACTGCCGCAAGTGGATAGGGTGCACAGCCTTCTGTAGTGGCTGTCACTGTCCTGTCTTCCTGGAGGAGCCTGAGTCTCAGACAGGCCGAATGCCTTGCCCAAGACCACACTGCCTGGGAGGACCTGGGGGCCCCTTCCAGAGCGGCTCCACCACTGTACCACCTGCATCCTTGTGAGGCCCCACCTGTCGCCCCCCCCCCAAGGTCGAGCCTGTTGGCCCATCCTTACACGCAGAGTAGGTGCCATACTCGTACTTTTCTGGTGGACTGTAGGGGCACAAAGCTTTGCTGGACGGAAGACTACACCACTGGATTGAATGAGCCAGTCTGGTTGCTGCCCTGGGGCGGGGGCGGGGGAGGCTCTGGGCTAACACCTTGGGCCCAGTGTAGCGGTGTCCCGAGGGCCTCCTTACCCTGCCCAGCGGGCTGGCTGTCCTCGCTGTCCTCCCGGAATTGTCCCAGCAGCTGTGGGGTGGCCGGATGCCCCACCCCTCGTGCCTCTGGGCCCTGAGCCCGGCCGCAGGCCGATCTGTGGCTGGCACTGCTCCTTCAGTTTGGGGTGGGAACACCACAGGGATTTTAAAAATAAAGGGCCTTGAGACAGTGGCCTGGCCCAGGCAGCCATGGTGGGGGGCAGACAGGGACAATGGGATGCTGAGTCTTGGGGGCTGTCCACACACAGGGAGCCTTCCAAGCTAGGCCAGGGGAGCCCCTTTCTCCCAGTCCCCCCAATAGTGCTGCTCCTGTAAGAACACTCCCTCCTCGTCTATCCTGAACACAGGTCTCACATGCTTACTGGGTGCCTACTATGTGCCAGGCTTCAGTGAGAGCGGGGTGGGGAGGCCCAGCCTCTGTCCCCCCTCACTGTGCTGCTCTCCCCAGCGGGGCCCCTCTCCTCCCTACTCAGCCGCAGGCCGCGTTATTTCTTGAGCGCCTACTATGTGCCAGGCTTCTGGCCTCTCCGCTCTCAGCCTCATGGCGCTTGTCTCTGCAGCTCTCACACTCCCTCAGGCCTCTCCCCATCTGAGGCCATTTCTGTCTCCCTCTCTCTCCTCTGGCTCAGCTAACAGGAAGCAGCCGGAGAGGTCAAGGACCACAGGGCCTCCAGAGCCCAGCGTCTGCGCACACAGGGGCCTGTCTGCAACGGTGGGGGGGGGACTTCCTGTTTATGAGAATCACAAGGACCCCTGGGGCGGTGCCTTGGACCGGACTCTGGGGCAACCCCTCTAGTCCAAGCTTCAGTCCCTCCCGGAGAGGCCCCATGCCCGCTAGCTCAGACCGGACGGGGACACTGCCCTCCCCCTACACTGGGGAAGGCAAGAAGGGAGGAGGAGTGAGGAGTCCTTGGAATGGCCAGGAATGTGGGAGTCGAATGTCCAGAATGTCCGCAGGAAGCATCCCTGGCTCCAGGGCCCAGCCCCCACCGTCTGGGCGCCCCGCCCCATTCTCTTCCCCCCCACCCCAGGGCCCTCCCTTGCTTGGAGAGGGGAGGGCTGTAGGAGCCAGGAGGGGGGAGGCCAGACCCCATCCTGCCCCTCTGAGGCCACAAGACTTCAGCTCTGGCTTGACCCGGTTCTGGCAGCCACGGTCTCTCATCTGTGGGCAAGGGCCACTGGCTGGCAACTCTGTCAGCCTCCTCCCTGCACCATCTCCAGAGGATGGCACAGGGGCTGCCTGGAGGCTTGGGACCAAGATGTCACACCTCAAGGAATCCCTCCATGTCCCGAGCCCCAGGCCCAAGCACAGGCGTTGGGTGGGGGCGGAATGTGCAGAAGCAGGGGTGGGGCTGGCCAAAGTTGCCCCTCAGAAAGCAAACAGCTCTGTCCTCCTCCCCCTCCAGTCAGTCCCTGCCAATCTGTCCTGTTGTTGCCCAACAGGTATTGACCAAGGGCCTGAGGGTCATGGCCAGTGGAAGAGGCAAGGCAGGGAAACTGACCCTGCCCCTCTTCCCCTACCTTGCTCAGAAGGAGGTGAGTGACACCTGTTTTCTGTTTCTGCTCCTCCTCCCCGCTTTCCCACAAGCTCAGAGTACCAGGAGATAGACCCTTAGGTCACAAACACATTTGTGTTTGAGGCAGTCATCCCCTAGAGGGCGGTGGGGGCACGAAGGAGCCCTCTAGCCCAGAATGGCAGGGAGGGCTTCCTGGAGGAGGCAGCCCTCCCAACGTAGAAGCTTACAATCAGGGAAGGGTGGGCCTGGCGCAGGGAAACAGCCTGGTCAAAGGCACTGCACTACCAGAGGAAATGTTCGCGACAGGATGGGGCTGGAGAAAGCAGGTGAGGGAGTGAAGGGAGAAAGGATGGGATGGGGGATGGCTCAAAGCCTGGACTTGCCTTGGCTCTGGAGCGCCCTCTTCTGCTCTGGGCCAGGAGGCAGAGGGGAGTCCAGTAAAGCGGCCAGCTGGATTTGGCCAAGGCGAAGGGAAGGTCTTGGGGTCTGGGATCAGGACCCTGGCCTCTAGCTCTGGGAAGCTGCATGGTGAAAACTGCGGGCTCCTGAGACATCCGCCCCAGAACATCTCGGCACGTCCCCTAGGAGCTGGGGCTGCTGACATGGGTCATACTGGGGTGGCGAGTAGGGGATTAGGGTCCTGGCTCCGCCAAGTTCCAGCTATGTGACCTTGGGCAAATTACTAACTTCCCTGGCCTCAGTTTCTGCCTCCGTAGAATGGGGCTAAAGAGAGAAGCTGCCTTAGAGGGCTGATGATGGGTGGGATGAGTTCAGGGAACACTTAGTGCTAGTGTGTTTATACTAGTTTACAAGTAGTGGGAAAAAGAGAAAGGTGGTTTTGACAGGTGGGCAGAAGGTATGATACCAGACGAATCTTCAAAAGACTTGAATTTCCAAGTCTTTTGAAATCCCCAGACTTGCCTGGTTCAAGGAAACCCCGGGGGCCCTTATTAAAAACATCAGCTTCCCACCCCCAGATTCTGACCTGTCAGGTCTGGCTTGGGGGCGGGTGGACAGGCCTCAGGATTTGTAAGGAGGCCCCAGGTCTGAGCTTTCTACCAGACAGGTGTGGGGAACATTCCTCTCTGATGACAAGGATTCACTCCAAATGCTTTGTCCTTGGGAAAAGATTCCTTCAGAATATCCTTGAAAAAACAGCCACTGGGCGCCTGGGTGGCCCAGAGGGTTAAGCCTTGCCTTTGGCTCAGGTCATGATTCCAGGGTCCTGGGATCGAGGCCCGCGTCAGGCTCTTTGCTCAGCAGGGAGCCTCCTTCCTCCTCCCTCTCTGCCTGCCTCTCTGCCTGCTTGTGATCTCTGTCAATAAATAAATAAATAAATAAATAAAATCTTTAAAAAACAGCCACTGTTTATAGAGCTTGTGTTGCTTGCTCTAAGCCCTTTCTGTGCAGCTCATAGGATCCTTACAACAATCTTCTGATTGGTAGGTACTTAGAGACGCTCCCATCTTATTGACAGGGAACCTGAGGCCTATAGAAGCTAAGAAACTTGCCCAAGTTCGCAAGAACCCTGAGACTTACTAGAGTGGACTTGGAATTCGAACCTGGACTTGGGCACTTAGCTATTGGGTTATATAGTTCCCCCCTCTGCCTCCAGCCCCTGGAATACTTGACGATGGTCTCAGCAGTTCCTACTCCCTGAGCTGCTTTCCCTACCGCTGAGATGGAGCTTCTACACCTGGGTGTCATCAGTGAGTCGCCAGGCCAGGGACCGGAAGAGGGTTTGCGAGCTGTTCAGGCTGTGGGTTCTTTGGGACCTGGGTGTGGCCGAGTGGGGGTGGGCAGGGGGGACAGTCTTGGGGCTGTGCTCACAGTTGCCTGCTCCCAGGGCTAGGCCCTTTCCACCTCGTGTGGCCAAGACTATGGAGGTTTTTGAGGTCATAGAATGATGGTGGGGCTGGGGGTGGCAGGAGTAGGGGAGGGGGGTGGGGGAGCCTGGTTTCTCCCTTCTTGCCCGACACCCCAACAGGCCCTGGCTGGTGGCTGCTAGTGATTCACCCGGCTTTAAGCTCTAGTTTCATCTGTAATCAGGAAACAGGCCACTGGAGAGCCTGGGGCATTTTCTGGAGAGCCCAGTGCCCTCCCAGAAACCTGGTTGGGGAGGGGGGTAGTGGTTGGAGGAGGGAGAGAAGGAGGAAGGGAGGGAGAAGGTGAAAAGTCTGGCTCCAGAGATTTGCATAATTTATTCTTGCCTTTGAGGGGCGTGAGACTTTCCCAGGACCTGACATCCTTGGAAACCACTCAGTCATTCGGAATGGTTCGCTCATTCATTCTGATTATGGAACCCCTTCCACTTACCACGGACTGGACTGAGGGAAGTAAAGAGAAGTTTTTCAGGTGCTTCCTAGTGGGGAGAGAGCATCATGTGATCGGCTCACTCCCGCTCACTGGAGGGCTGTGTTGACAAGGTTCAGAACTCACAGAAGAGCCAGTCATGAGTTTGTGGCTGGGGGCTGCGGTCCGGATAAGGGGGGGGGGGTCCCCACAGGAGGAGAGACAGTGCGGGCTGGGCTCAGATGGTTCTGCCACTTCTGAACAGTTCTTCTTGCATCTGGGCCTCAGCTGAACACTCCGGTAGGGAGTGGCACAAGGGTCCTGGGAAGAGATGGAGAGGATGTTTAGGGAGGGCTTTGAAGGGTGTATAGGAGTCGTACAGGGTCCCGTAGGGAGGGGCACCCCAGACAGTGAGCCACTGAAAGCAAAAGCATAGAGGTGTTAAAGAGCCCATGTTTGGAAAGCAGTGGGTATGGTGGCGTTTGGATTTGGGGAGCAGATGGTGCGGTCAGGAGCTGGTGCGGGGGGGGAACTCGGGTGCTGTCCTGTAGACTACTGGTGGTAGAAGTCAGCAGGCTTAGCAGCAGGAAGAGAATTTAAACATCTGTGTTGGTTTCCTGGGGGCAGTTATAACCAATGACCACAAACTAGGTGGCTTAGAAGAGAAATTAATTTCCTCTCAGTTCTGGAGGCCAGAAGTCTGAAATCTAGGTGTTGGCAGGCAAGGCTCCCCTGGAAAGCTCTAGAGGAGGGTCCTTTCTTGCTTCTTGCAGCTCTGGTGGCTTCCTTGGCTTGTGGCAGTGTCGCTTCAACTTCTGCTGCTACCACATGGCTTCTCCAGGTCAGTGTCTTCCCTCAAAGACACCTGTCATGGGTTTAGGGCCCACCTGGATAATCCAAGATGGCCTCATTTCTAGATCCTCATCTTAATTACGTCTGCAAAGACTCTTTTTTTTTTTTTTAATTAAAGATTTATATTTATTTATTTGACAGAGAGAAACACAGCTAGAAAGGGAACACAAGCAGGGGGAGTGAGAGAGGGAGAAGCAGGCTTCCCACCGAGCAGGGAGCCCGACGCGGGCTCGATCCTGGGTCTGTAGGATCATGACCCGAGCGGAAAGCAGAAAGACTCTTTTTCTAAATAAGGTCACATTCTCAGGGTCCAGGTGTACCTATCTTTTAGGGGGCCACCCCTCAACACATGACAAGATCCTAAACAAGAGCCCGATGGAACTTTTTTTCCCCTTTTCCCTCCTTTCTGGGCTTGCCAGTCCCTCCAGTCCTGCCTCCTAGAGCAGGGTCGCCCTCCGCCTTCCCCTCTTCCATCCCCAGGGCCCAGAATTGTGAGTTGTGTGTACTGACGCAGCTTCCCCCCCGCCTCTCCCTCCCTCCAGGAGGCAACGCCCTCAAAGGCTTGGGACGTTGCGGGACCCGCGGGCGGAGGGCGCCACCGTGTGTCCCTTTTGCAGCGCAGCGCGCCGAGGCTCCAGCCCTTCCCTCTCCGCCCGCGTGTGCGGCGGCCACTCACAGAGCTGCCCGCCCGCCGCTCCACCCCCATACATTGGTCCTGTTGACATCAGAACGCGGTGGAGGTTACTGTCCCCATTTTTCACACTATCAGAGCCCGGCTCAGAGGTCACACAACCTTCCACCCCCATCTGACTCCCAAGCCCCACCCACTGTCCGCAAGCCAGAGCCAGACGTGGGGGAAGGGGAGCAGGTCGCGCAAGACCTACTCCGATGGCTGTCCTACCTCTGGGTTTCCTCCATTCTAAAGGAGAGGGGATGCACGTGAGCCACCCACCCCTACCGACCCCGCGGCCCCCTGCAGTTCTCTGATCCCAACAGAAACCCGATGAGGAGGAACCTGGGTGGCTCAGTCTGTGAAGCGTCTGCCTTTAGCTCGGGTCCTGATCTCAGGGTCTTGGGATCAGAGCCCCTCATGGAGCCCCCTGCTCAGCGAGGCGTCTGCTTGTCCCTCTCATGCGCGCTTGCCCTCTTCCTTCACCCTCTCATGAGCGCTCGCTCACTCTCTTTCTCTTTCTCAGAATAAATAAACGAAATCTTAAAAAAAAAAAAAAAAAGAAAAAAAGAAAAAACCCAAATGAGGTAGCCTGCGGACCTTGCCACTTCCCAGTACTTTCCAAATATTGGTCTTTTAGACGTTTTTTTTTTTTAGGTGTTTATGGTCTTTCTGTAAACGCTTTCATCTGGGTGAACTATTTAATAGTTTTGAAGATATACTTAACTGAATAAAACTTCAAGCAGGCCTCCAGCTCCCTCTTCTGAAAGACAGTAAGGGGAGGGCAGCTTCTAAGTTCTTCTGGGGATAATGCATGCAATACACACGTGCATTTAAACACATTGGGCTTGCATATTAACACCCCCGTATTTTCTAAAAATAAAGAGTGGCACGCGATATACATTCTGCATTTACTTTGTCACTTAATTACATTTTTCCATTTGGCCCATACTAGCATGTATAATTTGCTTTTGTGGGCAGTGAACACAACACATAGCCAGCACCTAGATAAGGACACGGAGGGACATCTGGCTGGCTCAGTTGGTAGAACATGCAAATCTCCTTCTTTCTTTCTTTCTTTCTTTCTTTCTTTCTTTCTTTCTTTCTTTCTTTCTTTCCTTCCTTCCTTCCTTCCTTCCTTCCTTCCTTCTTTTTTTTCCTCCTCCTCCTCCTCTTCTTCTTCTTCTTAAGATTTTATTTATTTATTTGACACAGAGAGATCCAGACAGCACAAGCTGGAAGAGCAGCAGAGGGAGAGGGAAAAGCAAGCTTCCCACTGAGCAGGGAGCCTGACGACGGCATCGGCACTGTCCCAGGACGCTGGGATCATGACCTGAGCAGAGGCAGACACCTAATGGACTGAGCCATCCAGGCGCCCCCAACATGCGAATCTTGATCTCGTGAATTCAAGCCCCATGTTGGTCATGGAGCCTACTTTTTAAAAATAAAAAGTAATAAAGGCATCCGGGTGGCTCAGTTAAGCATCTGTTTTTGGCTCAGGTCATGATCCCAGGGTCCTGGGATCAAGCCCCATGTCAGGCTCCCTGCTAGGCGGAAGCCTGCTTCTCCCTCTCCCTCTGTCCCTCCCCACACCCTATCCCTGCTCCTGCTCTCTCTCTCAAATAAGTAAAAACTTTAAAAAGTAATAAAAATATGGGATGCCTGTGTGGCTCAGTTGGTTAGGCCAATGCCTTCGGCTCAGGTCATGATCCCGGAGTCCTGGGATGGAGTCCCACACTGGGCTCCCAGGTCCACAGGGAGTCTGCTTCTCCCTCTGACCATCTCCCCTCTCATGCTCTCTCACTCTCTCTCTCAAATAAATAAATAAAATCTTTTTTAAAAAAGTAACAAAAATAATAATTTTTTAAAAAGTCATGGAACACTCCGGCCTCTCATGAACTCCTTTTGTACCCCCTTCCAACTCCCCACAAAGGGAACCACTGTCCTGACCTCTTAAATTTGACCTATTTTTTTCTCTGTGTAAATAGAATCATATCCTCTTTGTCTGCAGCTTCTCTTGCTCAACATCACGTCTGTGGGACCCTGCTGTGTTGTCACCTGTGGTTGTACATTATTTGTTCACATTGCTGTGTGGTCCCCCAGTGTGCGAATGTATCACATTTTATTTTATCTATCCTATTTCTCTCTCTCTCTCTCTTTTTAAGTAGGTTCCATGCCCAGCATGGAGCCCAACGTGGGGCTTGAACTCGCGGCCCTGAGATCAAGCCTTGAGCTGAGATCAAGAGTTGGACGCTTAACTGACTGAGCCACCCAGGCGCCCCCATTTTATCTGTTCTACTATTGACGGACAGGTTTACAGGTCTTGCCTGTTACAAATAGTGTTGCTATTAATATTTTAGTGTGGTACGTGCATTTTGGTGAGCATGTTGGGTGAATACCTAGGGACAGACGTGCTGGGTCAAAGGTCTGCTGATGTTCTGTTTTAGCAGAAGCTGTCCTAAAGATTTTCTGAGCTGATGGTAGCAAGCAATTTATGTCGCCACAGGTTCAGATTACTCAACACCCTCCCTGACTTGCATTTTCAACCTTTTTCATCATGGCCTCTCTGGTAGGTGTACAGAGCTATTGCGTTGTGGTTTCAGTCTGCATTTCCCTGATTACTAATGAGGCTGAGCCCCTTTTCATGCATTTACTGGTCATCAGATATTCTCTTCCATCTGTTTAAGTCTTTTGCCTGTGTTTCTATTGGGGTGTCTGCCTTTCTCATATTGATTTTTAGGAGCTCTTTATAAATGTATGTATATATATATACATGTATATATATAAAACAATATATATTTATATATATAAAGTAGTAATTTTTTGTTGTGTGTATTGTAAATATCCTCTCCCACTTTGTGGGTTGTCTTTTAACTCTTCTTTTTTTTAAAGATTTTATTCATTTGACAGAGAGAAACACAGCCAGAGAGGGAACACAAGCAGGGGGAGTGAGAGAGGGAGAAGCAGGCTTCCCGCTGAGCAGGGAGCCCGATGTGGGACTCGATCCCGGGTCTCCGGGATCATGACCTGAGCTGAAGGCAGTCGCTTAACCAACTGAGCCACCCAGGCGCCCCTTAGGATTTTTTAATTTACCTGCGATAGTGAGAACAGGCATGAGTGGGGGGGGGGGCAGAGGGAGAAGCAGGCTCCCCGCTGAGCCCAATGTGGGACTTGATCCCAGGACCACAAGATAATGACCTGAGCCAAAGGCAGACGCTTAACCTACTGAGCCACCCAGGTGCCCCAATGACATGTATCCTTATAAGAGGAGGGCAGACGGAGATTTCTCACATCACATGTTGTCCCCAATTCTGCCCAGTCGACCTAGCACTATTTACTGAAAAGATCATCCTTCTGTACCACACTGCAGTGTCATTCTGTCATAGATCAGGTGTGTATTGGTTTTGGGCTCTACTTTATACCATTAGTCTGTTTGTCTATTCTTGTATCAACACCCCACTGTCTGAATTTTAACACTTACTATTGTTCTTGATATCTGGTACTGTATGTTCTCCAGTTTTGTTCTTTATTTTTCTGTTTTTTTTCTAAGATTTTATTTTATTTTATTATTATTATTATTTATTTATTTTTAAGATTTTATTTTATTGGGAGAGGGAGAAGCAGGCTTCCTGCTGGGTAGGGAACCCGATGTGGGGCTTGATTCCAGGACCCTGATGTGGAGCTTGATTCCAGGACCCTGGGATCATGACCTGAGCCAAAGGCAGATGCTGAATGACTGGGCACCCAGGTGCCCCATTTTATTTTTCTATTTTATATAAATAGATTTTTCTTTGCATCTCCGTGTGAGTTTGAGAGTCAGCTTATTAATTTCAGTGGAAAAGCTTCTAGGATTTTGATTGGGATTCCACTGAATCTGTAATCAGAGAAGAATCGATGTGTTTACAATATTGAGTCTTCCAGTCCATAATATGATATGTCCCTCGATTTATTTAGGTCTTATTTAATTTCAATTCATTTAGATCGTATTGTAATGTGACACAAAGATGTTATTAAAAATTAGAAGTTGAGGGGTGTCTGGGTGGCTCAGAGGGTTAAAGCCTCTGCCTTCGGCTCAGGTCATGATCTCAGGGTCCCGGGATTGGGACTCTCTGCTTAGCGGGGAGCCTGCTTCCTCCTCTTTCTCTACCTGCCTCTTTGCCTATTTGTGATCTCTCTCTCTCCCTGTCAAATAAAAAAAATAAAATCTTTAAAAAAATTAGAAGTTGAGATATAATTCACATACCATAAAATTCACCAGTTTAAAGTGTACAATTTAGTGTTTTTTAAAGCGTATTTACAAAGTTGTAAAATCAGTACCACTGTCTAATTCCCAATTATGATTATCACTCCCCAGAGAAACTCCACACCCAGCAGTAGTCATTCCTTATAGTCCCCACCCCCCAGCAGTTGTCAACCACTAGTTACCTTCGTTCTCTATGGATTTATCGCCGCTAGACATTTCATATAAATGGAATCAAACAGGGACGTCTGGGTGACACAGTCAGTTAAGCATCCAACACTTGATTTCCGCTCATGTCATGATCTCAGGGTGGTGAGATGGAGCCCCACCCCCTCTCTAAATAAACTCTTTTTTTTTAAAAAATATATATATATATATTTTAAAGATTTTATTTATTTGACAGAGAGAAACACAGCGAGAGAGGGAACACAAGCAAGGGGAGTGAGAGAGAGAGAAGCAGGCTTCCCGCCGAGCAGGAAGCCCGATGTGGGACTCGATCCCAGGTCTCCGGGATCATGACCTGAGGTGAAGGCAGTCGCTTCACCAACTGAGCCACCCAGGCGCCCCTTTCTAAATAAACTCTTAAAAAAATGAATGAAATCAAAATGTGTCTGACTTTTTTCTTCCTTTTAAAGATTTTATTTATTTATTTGACAGAGAGAGAGATCACAAGTAGGCAGAGAGAGAGGAGGAAGCAGGCTCCCCACTGGGCAGAGAGCCTGATGCGGGCCTCGATCCCAGGACCCTGAGATCATGACCAGAGCCGAAGGCAGAAGCTTTAACTCACTGAGGCACCCAGGAGCCCGTGTCTGGCTTCTTTCACTTCACTCAGTGTCTCCAGGGTTCATTCATGTTGTGGCAGGTGTCAGGACTTCATTCCTTTTTGTGGCTGGATAATATTTAATTGCAGGAATATATACATTTTGCTCATTCATGCATCCGTTGATGGACGTTTAGGTTTGTTTCCACATTTGGGCTCTTATGACTAATGCTGCGATGGACATCACGTGTAAGTCTTTGTTTGGGCAGACATTTTCAATTCTTTTTTTTTTTTTAAGATTTATTTATTGACTTGACAGACAGAAACACAGCCAGAGAGGGAACACAAGCAGGGGGAGTGAGAGAGGGAGAAGCAGGCTTCCCACCGAGCAGGGAGCCTGATGCGGGGCTCGATCCCAGGACTCTGGGATCATGATCTGAGCCGAAGGCAGTCGCCCAACGACTGAGCCACCCAGATGCCCCTATTTTCAATTCTCTTGGATATTTTTATACCTAGGGGTGAAAATGACCGGGTCATCTGGGAACTCTATATTTAACTTTTTGAAAACCTGCTAAACTCTTTTCCAAAGTGTCTGCACTTTTTTTTTTTTTGCATTCCTATCAGCAATGAGAGAGGGCTTTCCTTTCTCCACATCCTGGCCAACACTTTTACTGTTTGGCATTTTGATTACGGTGCCCTCGTGGGGGTGAAATGGAATCTTATTGTGGTTTCTATTTGTATTTTTCTGATGCTCAATTATATGTTATATTTTCAGTGTAGGGGTCTTGCATACCATTTGATTTTCCCATCCCCCACCAGTTTTCCAAAGTTCATGTCTTGCCACTTCGTTTTTGCAGAAGACCTCCATTAACACCTGCTTTCACTAGCCAAAAGAAATCTGAAGATTTCCAGTTTATGGAAAATGGCCCAAAGCAAAAACCTTCAGCACTGGTTTTACAAGAAGCCATTACAAAGCAGCCTGCCCCTGAGTGGCAAGAGTTGCCCCACCGAGCTCCTTCCCTGGGACTACACGCAGCATCCAGCCGCCAGAGCTTTGAACGCTGCACATCTTTGCTTTATCTAGGTGTTTATCTGCGTATCTGTTAGCAAGATGTGTCCTCAGGTCTCAGAAAAGCCTAAGAGGTTATTTTTTGGAGGGTCTGGGAGCACTCAAACATGTTTTCGTAGAAATGAATGGCCATTATTCTTCACTTTATGGGATTATAAGGCTTACCAACGTTTTTTTTCTTTCTTTCTTTCTTTTTTAAATATTTTATTTATTTATTTGACAGAGAGAAACACAGCCAGAGAAGGAACACAGCAGGGGGAGTGAGAGAGGGAGAAGCAGGCTTCCCGCCGAGCAGGGAGCCCGATGTGGGACTCGATCCCGGGTCTCCGGGATCATGACCTGAGCTGAAGGCAGTCGCTTAACCAGCTGAGCCACCCAGGAGCCCCGGAAGTTGATGTTTTTGATGTCTGTATAGATGGAGCATAGTCTATTTGTTAGAGCAGTTTTAGGTTCACAGCAAAACTGAGCGGAAAGTTCAGAGGGTTTCCATATATCCCTTTGCACATGTAGCTCCCCCCCATCAACAGTCTGTTTTATCAGTGAACGAAACTACATTGACGCATTATTGCCTAAAGTCTATAGTTTACCTTAGGATTCACTCTTGGTGTTGTACTTTTTATGGGCTTGGATGAAGGTGAAATGACATGTATTTATCATTATAGTACTATACAGACTAGTCTGACTGTCCTAAAAATCCTCTCCCTCCTTCTCCGCCACCCCTTGGAAACCACTGATCTTTTTGCCGTTTCCTTAGTTTTGCTTTTTTTCCCAGAAAGTCACAGAGTTAGAATCATACTATATGTAGTCTTCCCATATTGGCTCCTCTCACTTAGCAATATACATTCGAGATTCTTCTGTGTTTTTCATGGCTTGGTAGCTCTTTCCTTTCTGGCGCCGAGGAATATTCCACAATTTATTCTTTCACCTGATGAAGAATATTTTGGCCGCTTCCCATTTTTGGCAGCTGTGAATAAAGCTACCGCAAACATCCATGCGTAGGTTTTTGTGTGACCTAAGTTTTCATCTCCTCTGGTTAGAGACCAAGGAATGCAACAGTTGGATCGTATGATAAAAGTCTGTTTAATTTTGTTAGAAACTGCCAAGCTCTCTTCCAAAGTGGCTACCACCTTGCATTCTCACCAGCCACAGATAAGCCTTCCTATTGCTTCACATCTCCGACAGCGTTTCGTGTTGTCAATGTTTTGGATTTTGACCATTCTAATAGATTTGTAATCTCATGACTGTTTTAATGTGCAGTTCCCTAATGACATATGGTGAGCAGCTTATTGAAAAAATAATTTTCCTTCTTAAGTTTATGTATTTATTTTTTAGTAATTTCTACACTCAGCATGGGGCTCGATCTCAGAACCCTGAGATCAAGAGTCGCATGTCCCACCAACTGAGCCAGCTGGGCATCCCAGTTCTTTTTTTTTTTTTTTTAAGATTTTATTTGCTTATTTGACACAGAGAGAGATCACAAGTAGAGAGGCAGGCAGAGAGAAGAGGAAGCAGGCTCCCTGCCGAGCAGAGAGCCCGATGCGGACCTCGATCCCAGCACCCTGAGATCATGACCTGAGCTGAAGGCAGAGGCTTTAACCCATTGAGCCATCCAGGCGCCCCCGGGCACCCCAGTTCTGTTAAGTTTAGCTTGTATTTTGTATAAATTTGAAGCTCCGCCCCCGATGCATACCCATTTGGGATGATTGTTATCATCCCGACTGAAATGTCTCTTTTATTTCTAGTAATGTTTCTTATCTCCAAGTCTACTCTGGGACAGCTGTAGCAGACTTGATTGGTAATGGTTTGTGTGGCATGTCTTTCTTTTTAAAAAAGATTTATTTATGAAAGAGAGAGAGAGAGAGCCAGAGAGAGCGAGCATGAGCAGGGGGAAAGGTAGAGGGAGAAGAGAGAAAAAGTTGAGCAGACTCTGTGCTCTGCGTGGAGCAGGGCTCAATTACAACCCGGAAATCATGACCTGAGCCGAAACCAAGAGTCAGACACTCAAACAACTGAGCTGCCCTGCCTCTCTGTGTGCTGTGTCTTTCTATCCTTTTCAGCCTTTCTGTGTCCTTAGATTTAAGTCACATCTCTTGTACGTAGCACACAGTTGGGTTGGTTATTTGTGTCTTGTTGCACAATTACCTTTCACTTGAAATATTTGGAGTAAAATAAAAAAACTACATATTTCAATTTAATCAGAATGAATGGACTCTTTGAAGTTGGATTCCCTCTCTGCTTTCCCCCCTCCCCACCTTCCCACTTCTCTGTTATTATTGCTTAGATTATTTTTGCTTTGTTGGAGCTTATAACATCACCTTTTGTGGGTTTCCCCCACCCTAACTTCTTCCCTTGTTTAGTTTTAATTCTACAGTGCAGTGGATTTTGTGCTCGCCTCCATCCCATGGCTTCCCCATTTCTGAGATCATTGCTTAGTGTTGTCTCCAACGAGGCTCCTTGTTCTTACCGAGAACTTTTCCAGGAAAGGTTCAGACATGGCTTATGTTTATTATTTTTCATCTTACCGTCACCCCAATAAAGGTAGCGATACATAACGCAGAGCTCAACCGAGTCCAGAAACGACGCCACGTTCCACAGCGTTCGCTTTCACTTCACATCTCCTTTCATTTGTCTTAGAAACGGTGGCCGGGAAGGAGACCACACTCAAAAAAGTGGTTTCCACTTCACCTCCAAGAGGTTGGCTAAAATTAAACTGATCTCAGCCTGTGCCCCAGAGGGTGTGGTAGGCCCACGGCACTGGTGGGAGGGTAAAAGGGTGCTGGCGTGGGGAAGGCTGACTTCTGGGCAGGTCACCAAGGTCCCACTGGCCTGGACCCGAAACTGGGCGGCCCACACTTTGAGGATGAATCCGAGAGAAACGCCCGGATGTGTTTATCAGAAGTGCTCCCGAATGTTCACAGCAGTGATGAGCCCCCAGCAGGAACATCCCAGCTGCCCACCCCACAGGACGCTCGCATAACAGAGCCCCACTCAGGACTGAGAACGGGCAATCTGCCAACACAGGCACCCAGCGTGAAAGACTCTCACACCGGGTGCATCTAAGAGTCCCTTCGTGGGAAGAACACAATTGCTGAAACTCAGTCCCTGGGGATCGGGGACAGGACAGTGACTGCTCCTGGAGGGGGTCTTGGCTAGGCACCAGGAACACTCAGTACCTTGATGGGGGGCACCCAGGTGTGTGCATAAGTAGAAATCAATTGAGCTCTTGCTTAAGATCTGTACACCTTCCTGCGTTTTAGACCTAGGTAAAAATGTTTGCTGAGGCTCAAAGAGAGGCTTGGGCATGAGGTCGCCTCCACCCATGCCTTGGACACTGAATCTACCATGCACGGGCTTCCTGTCTGACACCTTGATCCAGTCCTAGTCATCTGCTCTGACAGAAGAAATTTCCCCTAAGTGTCTGGTGGAATGTTGCCACTCCTCCATCTAGAGGGGCCGTCTGTGCCCTGTCCCTTCCCTCCCACCAAACCTGGGTGAGCTTATGACTGCTTTGACCAGTGGAGGGTGACCGAAGTGACCCTGGCTGACTTCCGGGACTAGGTCATAAAGTGGGATGGCTTCCCCGACTCTCATTTTGACGTGTGTCTTTGAAACAGCCATGTAGGAAGCTGGCTGTCCCAATGCCACCACGCCCTGGGGACAGACCATGCAAGAAGCCGACGGAAAGACAGAGGGGCCTGAGGAGCCCCGGGCTGTCCAGCCTGCACCGCCCTTCACATGTCCCAGCAGATGCCGTGGGAACAGAGACCAGCTACCCGGCTGCCGCGTCACAGAGCCAAATAAACTGGTGGCGGTTGTTTCATGCTCCTCTGTTTGGGCTGGGCTGATGTGCACGAACAGGCAACCAGAACACCTCGTAACTTCCTTCCCCAGGGCTCCCTCCAGGCCCTTTCTCCTCTACTCATGCCCGCTGCACCCAGGTACACCCAGTTTCCTCCTGCAGGAGTGAGCTCGCTCCCCTGTCTGCATGCAGAAATCTCTTCCAGTCTCCCAGGCTCAGCTTCTGCCCTGCCTTCTCCAGGAAGCCTTCCTGTCTAGAGTGTTGGGCAGTGCTGATAAACAAGCTGATGGTGATAATGGAGGAGGCAGGAGGTATATGGGAAACCTCTGTACCTTCCAGTCAGTTTTATTGCGAACCTAAAACTGCTCTAAAAAAAGAAAGCCTATGTATAAAAAAAAAAAAAAAAAAAAAAAGCAAGCCGACTCCAAAAGTAGATTGTGTCTGTGTTAAATTCCCAGATTTCCCACTTCCCAGCTGAGTGCTCTTGGGCAAGTTATTTAGCTCAGAGCCTCAGTCCTCATCCATGAAATGGGGTGATAATAGTGGCTACTTCTCAGGTCTGTTGTGAGGATTAATTTGTGGAAAATCCTCAGAATGATCCCAGCACACGAGAAGCATTCCACAATGTTGGTGAACATTATTATTGCCCCAAGCCCTGGGTCCTGTCATTTCTGAGCTCTGGGAGCTTACTCAGTGTGTGAGATGCATGGAACCCTAATATGTATTATTTTTTCGCTCATTCATTTTATTCTTCCCGTATTGCTGCTGCATCAGCCGTGTGCCAGGCACTGAGTGAGGCTCTATGGATGCTGGGATGTGGGCATTTATACCATATTTGCCGGTAGGGGCTTACATTCCATTAGGGATGGATGTGGACAGATGCATCGAAGAACTGACAGATTTTCATGAGAGCCCCAAGGGGCAAAAGTAGGAGGGGGGGACAGAGAAGTAGTAGGAAGATCTCCTTTCCACAGAGCAGACACGGAAACAGCTCCGGGGAGGGAACCTATGAGCTGAGAATTTAAGGGTAGAGAGGAGCCAGTCATGAAAAAAAGGGAGGGAGGAACATTCCAGACAGGCTAGGGCAGAGGTTCTTTTGGGGTCCAAGTGTGCTGGCACTGAAGCTAGGATGGACGTGGAGGTGGGGTGGCTAGGACCTGGGCAGAATCTGCTCGTCTTGGGCTTTTCCAGAGGACAGAGCCCTCGTGGATTGCAACAGAGGCACTATACTGAATGCTTCTTACGTGCAGGGCACTGTGTGTGTTAACTCATTTCATCCTCAGAATAGTCTTATCTGATTAGTACTATTATCCTCCCCATTTCACAGATAAGGAGACTGAGGCACCAAGAAAGGGCTTTGAATGTAGGCAGCCTGGTTCCAGAGCCTGTGCCAGGTTGCAGTTTCAAATTTTGTTCAGACCTGCCCCACTGCATGTGTGGGGGAAACTAAGTCAAGAAAGGAGGTTCCAGCTCCCCCAAGTCCAGTACCAAATAGGGGCAGA
The DNA here is from genome assembly GCA_004023965.1 of Spilogale gracilis. Classification (NCBI taxonomy): domain Eukaryota; kingdom Metazoa; phylum Chordata; class Mammalia; order Carnivora; family Mephitidae; genus Spilogale; species Spilogale gracilis. The sequence continues at coordinate 24,457 of PITA01008749.1, forward strand.
GTAGGGATTTCAACCTGGTTTCCTTGTCTACACCGAGACTGCTTATTCTTGCAAGAGCATGTTGAAGTCAACAATTTCCTGGTTGGAAGCGGGCGGTCTGCCCATAGCCTTACCTGAGCTTTGGCTTCCTCACTTGTCCTTGGGGAGCGACAGGGCTCCTTTCTGGGCTTGCGTGAGATATAATGAGTCTAGAATCCAGCACAGGGTCAGAGCTCGCTCTGCAAAGCCAGTGGGATGATTAGTCACCAGCCTTCTGGGCAGGACCGCCCACTCACCTCATCTCTACCCCTGGGGGTTCTGAGTCATGGGGACGTTGGTGAGTGGGACTGATGGCTTGGAATGGTGCAAGTTTGAGCAAGTGAGGAATGAAGGGCCCTTTGGGAACATAAAGTGAGATTTCCCACCCCAGGGCCTTTGCACTGGCTGTTCCTTCTGCAAGACTGCTCTTCCCTGTCTTGCCTCTTCCTGAGTTTTAGTTTTTAATGCCCTTGGGCAGAGTTGAGGATTCCCTATTCTCAGGGCCTCAAGCAATTTACTCTAAGGTGGCTAGTCCAGGGCACCAAACAGCGCTGCTCCAAGAGACTGGGAAGACAACTGTGCCGGCAGGTGGCAGGGGCTCATACAGGGCAGGGCAGACCCCCCCCTCCAGGCTTAGCACAGCACCAATAATATCACCCATGTGGCTCCATGTGTTTTAGCTATTTCCTCATCTGGAAATTGGGACTAATAGGAGAAGCCCCACACCCCAACAAATGGCTTTGTTGCTTTAAGGAGCTATATATTCTGGAAAACGATTGTACATAATACATTCCATACATGATAAGTGCTCAAAACTGTTTGCTATAGTCATTGAGCGCCAACTTTGAGCCAAACATTTTACACGAAGTCATTGATTCAATGATTTCATTGTCTCCACTCTCAGGCCTGCTCAGCATGGTGACCTCACTGCAGGGGCAGGGCTAGGATTTGGCCCTGCCTGATCCCCCTCCTCCCTCCCCGCGGGAACCACCAGCAATTTTTTTTTTTTTTAAAGATTTTACTTATTTGACAGAGAGAAACACAGCCAGAGAGGGGACACAAGCAGGGGGAATGAGAGAGGGAGAAGCAGGCTTCCTGCCGAGCAGGGAGCCCGATGTGGGACTCGATCCCAGGTCTCTGGGATCACGACCCGAGCCGAAGGCAGTCACTTAACCAACTGAGCCACCCAGGTGCCCCGCAATTTTTCTTTAAAGATTTTATTTATTTATTTGACACAGAGAGAGATCACAAGTAGGCAGAGAGGCAGCAGAGAGAAGGAAGCAGACTCCCCACTGAGCAGGGAGCCCGATGCGGGCCTTGATCCCAGGACCCTGAGATCATGACCTGAGCTGAAGGCAGAGGCTTTAACCCACTGAGCCACCCAGGCACCCCCACCAGCAATTTCTAATGCGTAGAGAGACAGTATTGCATGTGCCAGTAGATATGGGTATAGACTTTATAGTGGTAAGTGACTATGAGTTCCCAAGGAGGAGGAGGGAGTATGGACGCAGCCTTTCTCAAACTTACTTGACTTTGACCACAGAACTACTCCCAAACATTTTTGGATTCAGCTCCTTCTTGGGAGGAACATCCTTTGGGAAATATGGAGCCCCTGGTCCCCATGTTCTTCAGTGAGACTTTATGTAGGATGGGAGTTAGTGGTGGCCTACAGTTCGGACTCCCATCTCCGAGGCAATGGCTGTGACCTCTGTCCTTTGTTGCCCACCTAGGGGACACCAAGTTTCCACCAAGGGGAAACTTGAGGGAAGGTGCCAGAGCTGGCAGTCTATTTGGGGATACTGAGGCCCAAGAGGACAAACACTTGCCAATGATCAGGAGCAGGTTAGAGGTCCGGCTGGGATCAGGATGGAGTGCTCCCAGGCGGCGCTCCCACACCAAGGGCACCAGTAGCCCCACAGCCCAGCAGGGCCATGGACGTGCTTTAGACGTTGGCGGCCTCTCAGGCCTCTGGGGTTCTGTAAACACCGGAGCCCTCGCCTCACGCTTCCCGGTCAGGTCACAGAGCAGATAGGACTGCGATTGGGTGTGTGGCTCTGCACAGAGCAGGTGCGCTGTGTGCGTCGTCGGGCGGGACCCCGTGCCGTGCCGTGGGAGCTCCCTGTGAGTTGGGAGGGACGATTGTGCGCGGTGAGCTGCGGGCCGGCTGCACGCCGGCCCGTGCGGCCGCGGTGCAGACTGGGGCGCTGCGGGCAGCGGACGCCGCGTGCGGGGCGGGGGGCGGGGAAGATGTGTCCCGGGGCGGGCGGGGGGTGAGCGTGCGTGGCCCGCCCCCGTCCCGCCCCGAGGCCCGGCAGGTGTGGGCGGGCCGCCCGGACCCCGCGGGGGCCGGGGCCGGGAGCGCCGGCGGGAAACAGGAAGCGGGGGGTGGGGTGGGGGAGGCGCTCGGCCGGAGGGCCGGGAGGCAGGGCGTGCGGGCGGACGTGCGGGTGGCTGGCGGGGCCGGACACTCGGCCCGGCCGGGGCGGCGATGTGGGGGAGCCCGGGCAGCCCCGGCGGCCGCGGGGACGGGGGCGGAGCCCGGGGCGCCGCGGACACCGCCCCCCTGCGCAGGCGGAGCCGCCGCCCGAGCGCGGACCCGGGAGCCCGAGGCGGCTGCGGTGTGCGGGGTGAGTCCCGGGGGCGCGAGGCGCGAGTGCCCGGCCGGGGGTTCGGGGAGGCGGTTCCGGCGACCACGCGCGGCCGGTCCCGCGGACGCTTTCCCGAGGAGGGGATTGGCCAGCGCACCCCGCCCCCGGGCGACCCGGGGGACCCGGCTGACCCCCCGCACGCCTCTGGCCAGCAGACCCAGGGGACGCGGCCATGTCGGGCGGAGCGGAGGCTGGGGAGGCCGAAGAGGAGGCTGCGGCCGGCTCCGGGTCCGAGGCGGAGGAGGACGCTCTGTGGGAGCGCATCGAGGGCGTCCGGCACCGGCTGACTCGCGCCCTCAACCCGGCCAAGCTGACGCCCTATCTGCGCCAGTGCCGGGTCATCGACGAGCAGGACGAGGAGGAGGTGCTGAGCACCTACCGCTTCCCGTGCCGTGTCAACCGCACCGGTGAGCCCCGGGGGGCGCGCGGGGTTGGGCCTTCCCGGGGCTGGGCGCCAAGCACGGAGCCTTGGCGCTCGAGGCCAAGAGTTCTGAGCCCACCATCCAGCCTTCCGCTGAACTACCGTTACGATCCAGTGGGGGTGTGGAGCCCACTCGGACATTTGCGGTTTATCTGTCTTGGACTTTCCTCCCACTTCCTGGGCCCACTTTAGAGCAGGGAGGTGGATGTGGTTGCCAGTGCAGTCTAGATCAGGGACCTCCTGGCATCTTTTCTGTGCCCTTTGATCTTCTGGGTTCTCTCTCCTCTCTTCCTCTGTGTGTGGTGCATTCCCTAGAGAGTCGCTTTTCCTTGAGTGCTCAAGAACCATCAAACTGGAGCGCCTGGGTGGCTCAGGTCATGATCCCAGAGTCCTGGGATCACCCCCAATTGGGCTCCCTCAGTGGGAAGCCTGCTTCTCCCTGTCTCACTCCCTCTGCTTGTGTTCCTTCCCTCGCTGTTTTTCTCTGTCGGGTAAATAAATAAAATCTTTAAAAAAAAAAAAAAAGACCATCAAACTTTGTGAGAGAGGGCTCTCCCACAGGGTGTGTCTTTGAACTAGAGGGAGCTAGTGGAGGGATGAGGGTCTAATCCTGGAATTTCAGGCATTGACCAGTGGGAGAAATGATAGTATTTTACTTTGTGCTTAGAGTAGAAGGGCTTCGTATGGGCCACTGAAAAGGCAGGGAGTATTTGCTGGCCCTGGATCTGTGGAGGGAGGCAAGGGGGTTTGGGGAGCCCTTGAAGCACAGGTGCCCTGGCAGGAGGGTCCTGGCTTTTCTGGTTGTGGAAGACAGACTCTGCTCACTGATGTGTTGAGACAGGCCCCTGTGTGTGTCACTGGCTCAAAAATCTGGGCAAATAAAAAGTCTGGGGAATGTGGGCCCTGGAGCATGGGACGGGAACGGGGGAGGAAGTGGCTAGGCACTGGGGACAGCCATGACCTTGACCCTGGGGCACCCCCACTGCCACTCCCCAGGGCGCCTGATGGACATCTTGCGCTGCCGTGGCAAGAGGGGTTATGAGGCCTTCCTGGAATCGTTGGAGTTCTACTACCCTGAGCACTTCACGCTGCTCACGGGCCAGGAACCTGCCCAGCGCTGCTCCATGATCCTTGGTGAGTCCCCAGTAGGTGCTGGTCCCTCGATCTCCGGTGCAGAGATTCTTTACCCCAGCCCTGTCATGGAGGCTCTTCCATGATCCATGCTGAACAGCTTGGGAAACAGGTGTGGAGAGACCAGAAGCAGTTTGCCCAATTTAGTCTGAGTTCAGAGCCTGCACGCTTAACATGGCTCTTTCCCCCTAAAATTGTTTTCGGACACAAATTTGTCAGGCCTACATGGGTGTACAGTTTCCTGTGTAAGTAATTCAGGTACTTCAGGGACTTTAAAAGATCTTTACTTCTTCCTTCAGCTCTGTTCTGCTGGTGACAGTTTGGTGAGTTCTTTTTTCTTTGTATTTGCACACACACACACACACACTCACGGGACCATCCTATGTGAGTTGCTCTGTTTTTTTCACTTTTCCTGAAAACAGATTTTAGTGATTTTTGCACATCTGGTGCATTTATTTGAAATGACTGCAAACATTCCTTAGCGATGTGCCATAAGCCATTTAATCAACCCCTGTTTATGGACATCCAGGTCATTTCTCATTTTGTAACATTTACCAGTGACACTGGGAACATCTTTTTATGTGTATGCGAGAAGTAAGATTTCTTAAAGACTATATGTGTTTTAAGTGTTAAATCAGTGTTCATCCCACCAGCGGGGAATGAGTGCCCATTTTGCTGTATTCTCATGAATCTGGGGGATCATTTAAAAATGTTTTTGCCAGTTTCCTATGTCAAAAATATCTTATTTTAAATTTGTACTTCATTGACAGATATAGTTTACAACTTATTAGTAAACTTTGGGCAAATGACTTGACCTTTCTGTGCTTCAGTTTTTTTGTCTTTCAAGTGGTTGTAGTAACAGTACCCACCTTATACTGTTTTCAAAAGATTATTAGGTTTACTTACACAGAGAATGAAGCCAAATGTTCATGGCTACTATTATTATTGTTATCATTATGATTATTGCTAGTGAGTTGGAGTATGTTTTTCTTTGCTTATTAACCAATTTTGTTTCGGAAGTTGCCTATTAGTTTTTGCATATGTTTAGTTGGTTTATTTTTTCTTATTGATTTGTAGGAGCTCTTTGTATATTATGGTTCCATCCTTTGTTATATTGTTATGTTTTTTTCCTGCTCTGGTCTTTACGTCTGAATTTCTTTTGTTACAGCTTTCATTGTTTAGAAGTTATAAAATTTTTATATGGATTTGTCCTTTTTTTCTCTTACAGCTCTTATTGATTTGTAGGAGCTACTTATATATTGTGGCTCCAAGATGTTTGTTACACATTTTTCTGTTCTGCTGCTTATCTTTTAACTTTTTCTGTTACATCTTAAGTGGTTCAGAAGTTAAAAATTATTTTATATGGATTTGTCCATCTCTTCTCTTATAGGTTCTAGAATTTGTACCTTGATCAGGTAGGCCTTCTGTATTCCAGAATGATAAAATTGCATTCCAGAATTTCCATCTAGTGTTTTTACAATCTAGGTTTTTCTGTGCAGGCTGCTGTTCCCCTGGATTTTATCTGCTTGACGTAACATTTCTCTCCCCTGTCCCTGGCAGATGAGGAGGGGCCGGAAGGCCTGACCCAGTTCCTGATGACAGAGGTGCGCCGGCTGCGGGAGGCTCGCAAGAGCCAGCTGCAGCGGGAGCAGCAACTGCAGGCTCGGGGCCGGTTGCTGGAGGAGGAGCGGGCGGTACTGGAGCAGCGGCTGCGGGAGCAGCAGCAGGCGCAGGAGCGCTGCCAGAGGCTGCGGGAGGACTGGGAGGCGGGCAGCCTGGAGCTGCTCCGGCTCAAGGACGAGAACTACATGATCGCCATGCGCCTGGCACAGCTCAGCGAGGAGAAGAACTCTGCCGTGCTGCGAAGCCGTGACTTGCAGCTGGCGGTAGGCTCTGGGCGGGGTAGAGTGGGGAAGCAGGGGAGGGGCAACCTTTGCAGAAACTCACCTGTCGTGTGGTAGCTGGCCTGTGTCCCAGAGCCCCCCTCTGCCAGCTCTCGGACCACGAGGCCTGTGCCTGTCCTGTGCCTCAGTTTCCTCATCTGGGGAATTTATTCAACATCATGGGGATGTGGTAGCACTGATTTTGTCGAGTTCTGACGATGGTTCTCAATGGGGGGGTGACTTTGCCCACCCCGGGAAACATTGGGTGGTGTCTGGAGACATGTTTGGTGGTCACAGCGAGGAGTGTGCCCTCGGCCTCTTCGCAGCTGGGGCCTGGGGGTGCAGCTGAGCCGCATGTAGTGCACGGAACAGCCCCCTCTCCCCGCCACACATGACTTAGCCCAAGACGTTGGTAAGTGAGGAGGGGAAGCAGCAGCCTCAGTTAGTGAGGATTGCAGGAGTTGAAGACCCAGAGTTTGAGACACATGAGGGCCTGGCCCTGTTGGCTAAGCTCAGACCTGTACTGTCGTCAGCTGCTGTGGTTCGGTGTGACCGCGGGCCATCCTCCAGCTTATACACGCTGTGTCATGCCATCCCGCCGAGGCACCAAGCACCAATTTCATTCTGAAACATAGGCGCCAGCGAATCAGGATTGCAGAGGCGCTGGCTCAAGGTCCCAGAGCTGGGAAGTGGCACAGCCTGGCTTGGCACCACCCTTGGCCTCTAACCTGTTCCCTCCCGGTGGCAAGTGCGCCTGTGCATCGGCTCCTTTACTGGGACTTAGCTCGGGGGTAAAGCTGGTGTTTTACCACCTCAGGGACTTGTCCAAAGGGCTTAGTGAGCAAATGCACGTCCAGAATTTACAGTGCCAGCAGCTTGCAGGAGGCGCCCTCCAGCGATACGGTGCAAGCTCCGGGGGGTGGGAGGTGGGAGTGGACGGCCCCCCCCCCACCCGTCCTGCAGTGCTGTGGGTGTGGTGGGTTCCCGGGGATCTTGTATGTGCTGGAGCCTGTGACTGTGCGCCGGCAGGTTGGTATTTAGGGCAGAGAGAGACCTGATTGGGGGCGCTGAGGGCACTGAGGCCACTCGTCGAAGAGCTGCTGGACGTGCTACAAAGTGCAGGTGGCCGATGCGAGGGTGTGAGGAGACCGTGAGGCTGTCCTCTGAGCATCTGCTCAGTGTGCGGCGTGCAGTGGGGCTGTCTGAGGCCGGCGGACACTGGCGGCAGATTGAGCAACGGGTAGCCCTGGCAAAGCTTCCCTCCCTGTGCCTCGGTTGCCTTCTCACCCTCACGGGAGGTCATGGAGGAGGCTGCTGGACCCGCCGTAGCACACCTCCCGTCTCAGGCATGGTCCTCCATGTTTGCCCGGCACCAGCTCTTCCTGACTTCTGCAGCAGCTCCACTGGGACGGGCTAGAGGTAGGGGGGTACCCTGAGAGCACCCCTGTTTCTGGATGAGGAAACAGGCCCAGAGAGATTGGTTAGAGCACTTTCCCAGGATCCTAAGAGTGAAGGATTTCTGACTGCTGTCAGCCACTGCTGGGGGCGGCCGAGGGTCCCCCGCTCTTCACTGTGCCTGGTTTTCTTGGAATGGATGCGGGGTTTGCTGTGAGGTTTTCCTGGAAGAAAGGGATCTGCTACTCAGAGGGATAGCGGGGTGGCCATCAGCCCTGGGATGTCAGGAGGGGCGTGGCTTATTTAGTCTGCGTTGGGTGTAGTTGTGAGTTGTGCCCCAGAAGTGACAGGTGTGTGTGTGTGTGTGTATGTGTGTGTATACGGCTGTCTAGGGTCTCCTGGGGTGGCGGAGGGGGATGAAGGGAGGTGTTGGGGTGCTTCTGCGTGTCTGCAGATTAGTGGCCGTGCTTGTTTGTGTGCCCCCGGGGGGGGGTGAGATCCTCTGCCCCTGGGCAGACAGTGACCGCTTTCCCTCCCTTTAGGGGATAGACGGCAAGCAATGAACTTCAATCAGTAGATGAGATTTTCTTTGAAGGTAGCTAGCATAAATTTGCCTTACTTTTTGGAGCTTTCCTGCCGTGAAGCCAGCCGAGAGAGGTGTTGCAGGTGGAAACGCACAGAGCAGCCGATAGCGACTGTGTTGGCCGCCTGGGCCCCCTCCCCCCACGGGCAGGTGTGTGGTGGCTGTGATTTAATGCCATGTTTTATAAGGTGCAAATTTAATGAGCTCTTATTTCTGAGCAACATAAACTCCAGGACTGAACGCTGTAATTTTGTGCTCAGTGAGTTTGTACGCTAGGATTAAACGCGTCCGCCTTTCTTGCTGTTCGAGGTGGCGGGGGGGGGGGGTGAGGGGGGCGAGGCGGGGGAGACTCCCAAGTGGCCTGTGCTCTGAGCTCATGGGGGCTCCTGCTGGCCTCGGGGCAGGCCTGGGCCGTGGTGTGTGGCTGCAGTTCGCTGGAGTGGGTGTGACTGCACTTGCCATTGTAACCAGCGGCTGTCTTTCTCTGGCGGTTCACAAAGCGTGTTTTGTGAGGGGAAAGGAATGTGAGAGTCATGAATTTCTTTCTGAGTCCTTTGTGGAGGAGGAGTGGAGCTGCCTGACCCAGCATCCAGAATCACATGCGCGCCTGTGTGTGTGCGTGCCTGTGTGTGCGTGCCTGTGTGTGTATGCGCCTGTGTGTGCACGCCTGTGTGTGTGCCCACCTGTGTGTATGCACCTGTATGTGCACGCCTGTGTGTGTGCCCGCCTGTATGCACGCGCGCCTGTGTGTGCACACCTGTGTGTGCGTGCCTGTGTGTGCGCGCCTGTGTGTGTGTGTGTGTGTGGCCATCCCTGGTTCTGAGGGGTGTGGGGCCACCAGCTGTCTCCCCGAGAGGCCAGGGCCCTCCTAGGACACCGGATGTTGGCACCCCCATGCAGAGCGCCAGAGTGTCCTTATCCCAACACTGACTTCATTTTGTGGCCTGCCACCTGCTGCTCTTGTCACTGCCCAGCCGTCTCAGACCCCACATGGGAAATAACTCTGGCCGAGTGCACTCCGTTGTGTCACCATCGGCCGGGCCACCAACGCAGCTGCCCACCCATCCCCCTGGGCCTGCTTCTGCTGCGCAGTCAGCTGGTGACAGGTTGAGCTTCTGGGGTTTTAGCAAAGGCTGTGAAGACAGGCACCGTCCCACCCCAGTCCAAAAGCCAGCCTCTGACCGTTCGCAGGCCTCTACCCATCCGCTGTGTTGTTGAATTCTTGCGGTGACTTCCAGAGCTAGAGTGTGGAGCAGGGAGATGAAAAGGGGGGGGCATCTTACAGATGAAGAGATTGAGGCACAGAGAGGGGCCATGACTCGCCCAAGGTCACGCTGAGGTAGAGGCAGAGCTGGGCCCAGGCCCCGGCTCTCCCTGTTCTCTGCTGCTCTGTCGCACGGGGCCTTGGGCTGGACCAGCTGTGCTCGAGTTGGAGCTGTGGGACAGATGAGTCTGTGGGGAGGCACTGCACCGGCCCCTGAGTCCCTGAAGCACAGTCCCCTGGGATTCCCCAGCCTGTTGCTTCTCCATCGGCCAGTCCGGGGAGGGCTCCTGCTCAGGGAACCCGGGAGGCAGTGGGGGCTGAGAGGGCGCTACCTCTCCCCACGGCCCTGCCAGCAGCCCCTCCGTGGCTCCGTCCCTCCTGGGGCTGATCCGGGTGTTGGGCCGCAGGTGGATCAGCTGAAGCTCCAGGTGAGCCGGCTGGAGGAGGAGTGCACCCTGCTGCGGAGGGCCAGGGGGCCGCTCCCCGGGGCCGAGGACAAGGAGAAGGACAAGGAGCCGGACAGCGTGGACCTGGTGTCCGAGCTGCGCGCCGAGAACCAGCGGCTGGCTGCGTCCCTGCAGGAGCTTCAGGAAGGCCTGCAGCAGGTGCGAGGGCGGGAGGGTCGGGCTCCGGGGGCCGCTCGCTCCTCCCCCTGAGGTCCAGAGGATGGGGATTCTGGAGCGGGAAATGGAATCCTGGCGGGCGTCTTGTCTTAAGCCCCGAGGGGAGGGTCCTTAGCGTTCCGCTCTCCGCTGGGTGTTTGCTCTGGAGCTTGGGTTTGGTCCCAGGAGGTCTCCGAACAGCCTGAAACAGTGCACCTGATTTCGTGCGTGAGCATTTTTCTGGGGATCAGCCCGGAGCTTTCCTCAGATTGGTAGAGGAGTCTGTGACCCTGGAAAGGTTCAGACCCTGAGGTCTAGGTGGCCCTGGGACTTGCTTGGCGTCCTATGGCAGGTCAGTGGCAGTGTGGAGGACGGGAGCCAGCGCTCTTGTCTTTCACGGGGTAGGGGTGCCCGGCTGGGGTTTGGATCTGGGGGCTGGATCTCGGGCCTGTGGTCTACCTGCCTGGGCCAGGCTCAGCCCCTGTGAAGACCCCTTGTCAGTGGGCTGGGGACAGGTTTGGGAAATAGCACCCATCTGCTGCCCTGGGCGGTGGGTGGGGGCCAGAGTGAGAGTAAACGGGTCTGGTTCTTATTTAGGAATAAAGTCCGGGCCAATTTGTGTAAGCACACCCTTATCCACTTACTTCATTTCCACTCCACATGCTCCCTGAAGGGCGTGCAGGGCTGTGGGCCGCACCCACTCTACAGACGGGGGGAAGCAGAGGTCCAGACAGGTCAAGGCCCTTGGCCAAGGTGGCAGAGCAAGTGGGGCGGGGCTGAGGGCCAAGGGCTGTGTCTCCCCCTCCCTCCTGCCCCGTCCTGGTGGTCCCTGGGCGAGAGGCCGAGGCAGCCTCTGTACTGTGACCCTCAGGAAGCGAGCAGGCTGGGGGCCCCGGGCTCAGAGCGCATCCTTCTGGACATCCTGGAGCATGACTGGCGGGAGGCTCAGGACAGCAGGCAGGAGCTGTGCCAGAAGCTGGACGCTGTCCAGGGGGAGCTGCAGTGGGCCGAGGAGCTGCGGGACAAGGTAGCGTTGTGCTCGTGCCCCCCCCCCCGCCTTGTCTCGGGCTAGTCCCCGCAGTCCTCCTTGCTCACAGCCCGGCTCCCAGGGAGGAGGGTGGGCATCAGCGCTGTACTGCAACCCACCTTCTCTGAGTGCCCGCTGTGTGCCGGGCACCTGAGCTAAGGAACGTTCATCTGTTTGTTCTCAAATGTTGAGATACAGCCTCCGACAAAACAAAGGTCTCTGCGCCTGTAGAGGGTAAATTCTAGCAGGGGAGACCGACTGTCCTCTGTGCACATAATCCCGAGTCCAGTAGGCCACGTGGCAGAGGGTCAGTGTTGGGCAAGAAGCTGAGCAGCAGGGCAGATCCCAGTTTGGATGGGATGCGGCCGAGACGTCCGGGGAGAGTGTCGTTGTTGGCATTCTCCCCATTTTACAGGGCAGCCCACTGGGGCCCAGGGAGGGGAAGTCAGTCCGCTGCCCAGGCCACCCAGCAGGGGAGGTGGGGCCTTGTGCTTGAGGCTTGGGCCTCTCCTCCTGGACCTGCTGGGCACTGGGGAGTGGTCTGACCGGTGCCTGCCCCACCCTGCCCCGCAGTACCTGCAGGAGACAGAGGACCTGCGGCTGAAGCACCGCACGCTGCAGAAGGACTGCGACCTCTACAAGCACCGCATGGCCACGGTCCTGGCCCAGCTGGAGGAGCTAGAGAAGGAGCGGGACCAGGTGAGGCCGGCCGCTGGTTCTCACGGGCAGGAGGAGGTGGAGAAGCGGGGCCAGGATTGTAGCCAGAGACTCTCACTTCACTGCGACTGGTCTGGGAAGGGCAAGGAGGCCCGCAGAAGCACAGAATCGGGGCCTTAAGCCCCCAAGATCCATCAGCCCCGCCCCCCGAACACACCTGCCTTGCCTGAGCTCCCCGTTCAGGAGAGCTGGTCCCAGCCCCCATTGTTTCTGGACCCCTTGTTCCCTTCGTGTCAAGGACAAGGCCGACACGGGGAGGCACTAGGAAGTATTTGCCAGGGAAGAAACTCACTAGAGTTCTGGCTCCTGGGCCTTAGACCCCATGGCCTTCATCTCCTGAGGCCACAGGGCGAGCCACATCTCCACCTGGCCCCCCCTTCCCTGTGGGGGGCTCCCCACGCAGGGCGCAGGGAAGGAGGTTTTGTCCTTGCATCAAGTTTGAATCCCACTAGAGGAGTTGAAGTCTGCATGTTAGAACGAGCCTCGGGGTCCCCTGGTGGGCATGGTGAAAATGCAGGTGCCCCTGTGGTCTAGGGTGGGCCCAGGGCCCTGCACCACCTCTGGCCCCCACTCCCTCTGAGGCTCCGGGGGGCAGGTCCTGGCCATGGCCCAGCTCCCAGGGACCCTGGTCTTCATGATGGGGACAAGCGCTTTCGGTGCAGTGTGCTGGGTTTGGATCCCAGCTCCTTCACTAGCCCCGATCCCGTGAGTAAAGCCTGGGGCACACGTGGGTTTCCCGGAAGAGGTTTAAGTTGCCCTTAGGAGACAGTAGGAGCCTGGACTTGGCACCTCCACTGCCTAAGTCTGCATCCCAGCTCTGCCCCTGCTGGCTGGGCTCTGGGAAATGAGAGTAAAGAGAATGTCCGCCTTGGAAAGTTTGTGCCAAAGTTAAACAAGCTGATATTTAGCACAGGGCACCCGGGAAGGGCTTACTACGTGTTAGCTGCTGGTCTCGTTGCCCCCCACTCCCGGCCTCCCCCCGAGCCGAGAGGGTAGAGGGTGGGATAGTCGGGCCAGCATGGCCCCTTCAGCCGCCCTGCGCTCTCTCCCCAGGCCATCCAGAGCCGTGACCGGATCCAGCTGCTCTACTCCCAGAGCCTCATCGAGAAGGACCAGTACCGCAAGCAGGTGCGGGGCCTGGAGGCTGAGCGGGATGAGCTGCTGACCACGCTCACCAGCCTGGAGGGAGCAAAGGCCTTGCTGGAGGCACAACTACATCGGGTCCAGGGCGGCCCCTGCCTCAAGGTGAGCTGGGTTGGGGGTACAGGGGTTCTGGTGGGAATGCTGGGGTCCTGGCAGGAGCCCTTGGCCGAGGTTGGGAACACGTGGGACCTTGTGGGAGACCTCGGCCCCGGGGTGGGCCTCCATGGGACCCAGTGGGAACCCTTGGCTGGGCTTGGGAGGAAATATGTGGGTTCCTGGCTGGAGTCCTCTGCCTGGGTCAAGAAGCTGCTGGTCTGGGGGAGCTCTTGGGCAGGATGGAGAATATGCAGGTCTGGTGGAGGATGTGGGTTGGAGCATCAGGGGACTGGAAAGAGGCACATGTGTCTCTGAGTCTCTGGGTTTCCCCCGGGGCACTAGGTATAGTGGAGTTTGTGTCTGCGTACTCTTGGAGAAGCCCAGCTGCATGGGAGCCTGAAAGCCCCTCAGAGACCAGCTAGTCCAAGTCCCTAATTGTATAGGGCCCAGAGAGCATCAGGGGTTGCCCAAGGCCACACAGCCAGCCAGCTCCCCTTTCAACCAGATATTAGCCATTGGACCTCTGTCGGGAGCGCTGTCATTTCCTGTCTTGGGTTTGCTTGAAGATAATCTCTTGGCCTTGTGTTTGATGCATGGAGCCTGGAGGAATAGAACAAAGGAAGCATAAATCTGTCCCTTCTCACTTAAAATCCTTAGTGGCTTTTTTGCTTGGCTAAAGACAGAGCCCCTTCTCCTACCCTAGAGACCTGAAAGGTACGTCCCTTCCTCCTCCTAACCTTGTTCTCTGGGTCATCTCAATCTCTTAATTCCCAGACTGCATCACAGTCCCGCCCCTGGGCCTTTGCGTGTACCATCCCATCAGCCTGGACCATCCTCCCCAACTTTATCTGCTTAATGTCCACTTATCCTTGAGTTATCAGTTCAAACCACACTTTCTCTGGAGAGCATTCTGTTGCCCCCAGGTTGGGCGGGCCCTTTGAGTGCCTTCCTCTCCCTCTGTACCTTCCTTCCCTGCTCTCTTGGCAGTTTGGGGTCATTTCCTTAATCGGCCTGCTTGTTTACAGTCTGTCTACCCTAGGCTGTGAGCTCCCACAAGGGCAGGCATCCAGCTGTCTCATTCTCTGCTGTGTCCCTGTTCCTGGCATCCAGTAAATGACTGGGGCTGACCCTTGCCCCACCCTGCTCACCTCCTCTCTCCTTCTTCCTCTCCCAGGCTTGTGCCTCCTCCCATTCCCTGTGCTCCAACCTCAGCAGCACCTGGAGCCTCAGTGATTTCCCCCCGCTGCTGGGAGGCCCGGAAGCAGCTGGGGAGGTGGCTGTCATGGGGGGATCCGAGCCTCATACCTCGGTAAGACACCTGCCCTCCCTGAGTGGGGCGGGGGCGGGGGCGGGGTGCGGTTGCTAATAGCGTTCATGTCATTTAATTACTAACGCGTGGAGTGCTCGCCACTTTGCCAACAGTCCCCTTTCACATGTGAGGACGTTGAGGCCCCTGAAGGCCAAGTGTCTTATTTAAGCTTGTTCAGAGCCAGCTCAGTGCTGGGCCCAGGTATCCGGAGACTTGTGACCCCCGCCCTGGGCCCGACCTGTCACCCGTGGAATGGGCACAGAGTAGGCGTGTTGAGGTGTGGGAGGCGTCGTGGAGGTGACCCCGACCCTGCTGTGACCTTTGGCAGGAGGAGGCCACAGACAGCGAGAAGGATATCAATCGGCTCTCCATCCTGCCCTTCCCCCCAAGCGCTGGCTCCATCCTCCGTCGGCAGCGTGAGGAGGACCCTGCACCCCCAAAGAGGTAAACAGGATGGGGAGAAGGCAGTCGAGGCTCAGGGAGATGCTGCTGCTTTTTCTCAAAACAGTCATCTCCCAGAATCCCTAGCGCCAGCGCCGGCGTCAGGGGCCCACACCTCCCTTGACTGCTCTTCAGTGGCTGGGGCGTTGGGGACTCAGGTCCCAGGAGTCACAGCTGTGACCCGGGTCAGGGGCTAAGACAAGGCCAAAGGCCTCTGCTGAGCACCTTGGCAAGCGAGCCCCCAGAGGGGAGGCCTCAAGGATCCTAAACCTCAGGGGAAACCTAGGTGCTTCAGGACTAGGGGAAGTGGAGAATATCCTAAGGGGTCGGGGCCTCAGGCAAAGAGCCAGGCCTCATGTTCAGTTATGAACAGCAAACGGGGTCCAGGAAAACCAGGCTGTGTCTGCTCTTGGCAAGATCAAGAGCAGGGCTGGTATAGGGCCCCTGTCACAGCTTTTTCCCAGTGAGTTGCCCTCGGCTTGCCCCCTCACGGATGCTGGGCACAGGAGGCTGTGATGGTCTGGGCTTGATTGATCCGATGGACGTGTCAGCCAGGACTGGGATGTGTGATGAGGAAGGCATCCAGGAGTCACGAATGACAAAGGCAGAAAGTAGGGGTGAAGTGAAGGGGTGAGGAGTCAGGGGAGGCTTCCAGGAGGGGGTGTGATTCCAGGACAGGCCAGAGGGCATTCTAGGGGGAAGGATGCGGGGCGGGGGTCGGGACATTAGCTTCCTGCCCTGTGAGTTGAGGAGAGCTGGTTGGGAGAGCTGGTTGGCACAGCTGCCCCGCGCTTGGGGCCCCCGCCCTGGCGGTAGCTGCGGGGGCTGCTGGACCTCTTGGTGGCCGGGGTGCAGGAGGATGGAGTGGGACAGAGTGTGCCCTGTGCCTCAGCTCCTGCCTCCCCCTCCACAGGTCCTTCAGCAGCATGTCCGACATCACAGGTAATGGCCCTTGGGGACTCCGTGGGGTGGGCTTATCTGGGGGGTGGCTTTCTAGCCCACCTGAGGACTACGCTGCTGGCTGTGCCCTAGGCCCCCCTTCTTGAGGCCCTGGCCATGCAGGGAGGCTGTACTCAGGAGGACCTTGGGGAGTTGGGGCCCCCCCCCAGCCTGCTCCTGTCTCCCATGCCTGGCTGTGTTTTAGGGGCTCCTCAGTCCCAGCCCACCCTCCATCCTCTCCCAGGGAACCGAAGGATCACCCTGGCCGGCCGAGGCCCAGCTCTGAGCCTCATGGGTCCAATCTGCTTCTGGGGCCTCAAACCTGCCAAGGTCCTAGGCAGTCCCTGGGCTTGAGGGGCTCACCCCTTTCTCATAGGGCCCGGCTTGCCCTGGTTTCTTGGTCTGGCACCCCAGAACCTCACTGCCCCCCCCCCCCCCGCAGGGAGTGTGACGCTTAAGCCCTGGTCTCCTGGGCTCTCCTCGTCCTCATCCTCCGACAGCGTGTGGCCTTTGGGGAAGCCTGACGGCCTCCTGGCCAGAGGCTGCGGCCTGGATCTCCTCAGTAGGTACTGTGGCTGCTGGGCTAGTGGAGCTGGGCCAGGAGGGAAGGGGCAGGGTGCGGTTGGGGTTTAGTTGTGGGGGGAAGGGGGATGGGAGGGAGTAGCAGCTAAGCCTTAGTCTCATGCAACTGTAGAAGATTCATTCAGGCTTTTTGGCAGAGATCTGGTATTCAAATCTTGTCACTGCTGGTCACCATCTGGGTGACTTGGGCTGGTCACTTCTCTCTCCGGGCCTCCTTTGCCTCTGCAGAAGGTGGTTAGTGATCGTTTCTGCTCGGGGGTGGCTGGGGGTTTAGGACCCGTGTCGGGAGAGCACCCTGCTTTGCCAGGCGTGGTAGTAGGTGCTCAGTAAATCGTTAATTGTTACTCATTCCCGGGGCTCTGAGCTCCCAACAGAGCCTCAGGCTGTGCGTGGGGTGGGGCCACCACCGGAGCCCTGCAGCTGGGCTGGCCTCAACCCAGGGGCAGGAGTCACGAAACAGATCCTTCAGCATGTGCATTGCAGGCGAAGTGCCCTGTCCGTGTTGGTTGAAGGGTGGCCTTTCTGGTCAGGCTTGCTGATGGGTCTCGCTGGAGGAGGCCATGCTGAAAATGTGGCCTTTAAACTCAGGTAGGGAGGGCGGCTGGGAAGGAGCAGAGGGCAGAGGCTGTCCAGGGAGGGCCTGGCTTGGCTGTGACTGGAGCCGGAGGGGGAGGGGCCGGGGCAGGCTGTGTGAGTCAGGCTGGCTGTGTGAGTCAGGCGGGAAAGTGTGGACTTTGGCTTGTAGGCTCCGGGAAACGTGGCAAAGTTTTGGCTGGTAGTGCTGGCGGCTTCGCAGCATCCTCTCCGTTCAGGGAGGGGGGTGTTGTTATGATTATCCCTGTTTTATAGAGGAGCAAACTGTGAGGCTCAGAGAGGTTAAGCCACTTGCCTGCGGTCACACAGCTGGGAAGCACCAGGGCCAAGGTCCACAGATTTGGGTTTGGGGAAGCACAGAACATCAGAGCTGGACTGTGGGGATGCTGGCCACGTAAGAAATCGGGGCAGAGCTAGATCAGGGGCCAAAAGCAGCTGGGCCAGGCCCCAGTCCAGTCCCCTGCCCCCACTCTGGCCCTCCGGCAACAGGCCCAGTACCGCATTGTTTCTCCGTGGGCAGGACGTGCTTCTGGGGGAAGGGGCGGAGGCACCTCCCTTCCTGCCTGCCTCCCTTCCTCCAGCTTGGCCTGCAGCAGGGGTCCTGGCTGCTGTCCAGAGGGCACCAGGGCAGGAGGTTCTGGCCCAGCCCCCTCCTGGCCCTGGGTCCCAGGGGCCACCTCTGCAGTTCCTGGGGAGGAGGGAGATGGGGAAGAGAGTGGAGAGCACAGATCAGGGCTGGGCAGGGATGGTGGACTGAGAGAGAAAGGTGTGGCTAGATGGGTGGGGAGGGAGGTGGGGAGCCCACACTGGTGCGTGGGGTGCTGCTCGCGTACGTGTGTCCCGGGCCGTCCCAGGCCAGTGGTACCGTGCAGACAATGGTGGGGAAAAACGACACTAGGGCTGTGTTGCCTGCTGTGGAGGGATATTGGGCAAGTCACTAAATTTCCCAGGGCCTCAGCTTCTGGCTCTGTAAAATGGGGTTTCCGTGGGGCTCCAGGGTCCCTGTGGAACGGTGCCTGACTCAGAGCAAGGAGTAACGGTGGCTCTCTGCTGCTGTGATTGCTGCTGCTGCTCAGTTCCCGCAGGAGCCCTGCAGGGCCGGGGTGTTTAGCCCTATTATACAGATCACAGCAGTGAGGCCCAGGGAGAGTCGGGAATTTGTCCTAAGGCCACTCGGTGGTGGAGTTGGGGATTCCATCGTACCTACCTCCCTTCTGGCTAAGCTAGTTTCAGCTCATGCTGGTGGTCTATGCTCACTGTGTGCTGGGCCTCTGCAGCCTCCCGGTCGGCCCTGCCCTTCTGGGCTCCTAGGGCCTCTTGGGGGGGGGGAGCAGGGGATGCAGGGTGGAGGCTGGGTGCTCCCCCAGGCAGCCAGGGGGACATAGTGAGGAAGAGCCAGAGAGTGTAAGTGGGACGCTGAGGGGGGCAAGCACTGGGCAAGGGTCGCTGGGCCAGTGTCAGGCCAGATCTCCCTGGCACCCTCTGCCCTTGCCCAGAGAGATCATTGCTGTACTCCACCACCCACTGGCCGGGGAACCCTGGTCAAGTTATAATTTCCCCGTGTCTCAGTTTCCCTCTTCTCTAACATAGGGGCTCACAGATGGTTCCCATGGAGCTATTGGGAGGATTAAATGAGGTCATTTATGTGACCAGCTTGAGTCTGAGCTTCATAGGTCCCTGGCCTGGAGCAGAGCGGTCATGTGCCCTGCCCAGAGGACTTCCCACAGTGCACTGGGGTGGGGCAGCCCTCATCCAGGCCACTTGGCCTATCACTGCTTGGGGTGGGCAGAGTGAAGGACTGGCCTGGTTTCCCTCTCTAATCCGACTCCTGAAGGGGCTGGGAGGTAGGGACCCCATCCTTCCCACCATTCACAGGCAGGGTTGGGGTCAGCCAGACTATGTTGCTGGAGACTCAGGAATCCAGAGACTGGAGCAGGCAACCCTCCCCACCCCCCGTGGAAGCTTGTCGGCTGAGGCCTGGTGCTGAGGGGGACCCAGCTGGACCTGGCTGCGGGGAGGCCCCAGGTAGACTCTCTCCCTTCCCTAGAGAAGTTACTTGGTCCCGTGGCAAGGGTGTCCCGAAGGAGGCAGTGCTAGAGCCGGGTTGGTGGAAAGAGCATGAAAACCTGGGATTTTAGGGATTGCAGGGCTGGGGGTGGGCGTGGTGTGCCAGGGCGGGGGGTTGGGGAGCGAGCAGGTGGAACCGGGAAGGGCTGAGTGCAGGCTGCTGGCTGGGCTCTCCACTGGGGAAGCCGCGATGCTTGGCTGTCTGTGGGCCTGGAGCAGATGGGGAAAGGGGGGCCACACCTGAGAACAGTAGTTGTCCAGGTTTTATTGGGGGCTCAGTGTTACCTGGCCGCATTCTAAGAGCGTTCCGCGTTTAATTCATTGAGTTCCACGATGGAATGAGTGGATGTCGCTGGGGCTGCTGAGGACCAGAGGCTAAGCAGCCAGGCCATGTGGCCCCAGATTCCCTGCTGCTGCCACTTTCCTCAGACCCCCTGACTGCACCCCACAGCAACAGACTTCTAGTACACCTGCCCCAAAAGAATCATGAGACAATGGTTGGATTTCCTCGAAGCGTGGCTGCCTGACGTTTTCTGTGCCATTCCAATCAGAAAGAGTGCTGGCCATGACCTTGTGAGTTTCACAACTCTCCGGGGCCCGGCCTGCCACTGGGTGTTCCCTGGGACCCTCTGGTTTCTGCTCTCCCCGCATCACCTTTATATTTGTCTGACTGTCACAGCTGCAGTGGGAGCTGGTGCGGTCACTGTCCTGGCTTTATGGCTGTGGTGACAGATTAGCCAGGAGCTCACTCGTCCACATCTGGGGCCCAGATAGTGCTGGGCGTCAGCGGGACCGTGTTTCTCCAGCCGTGGCGCAGCCTAGCCAGGCCCAGCCTCGGGCCTCTCATCTCTGGCTGGGCCACGCTGACGGCAGCCAGGACACTCCTGGGGCCGAAGGAGCCCATGCAGGCAGCATGGGTGCCTCTGGCCCCACATCCAGCTACAGCTCCTCAGGATTGGCTTTCTGACTGAGGGTCAAAGTTTCCCCCGCTTCGCCTGGGTGCTAATTGGATGTACTGGCAGCAGGGGGCAGTGTGGCTGCGTGGACCGCCGTTGCCAGGGAGGATGGGGACAGGCTCCTCTCTCCTCTTCCCTGGTGCTCTGGCTTGGGTACAGGGGGCCGGGCAGTGGTCACAGAAGGGAATTCCAGACAGTTGTCTCTGAGCTGACCACTGGGCCTTACCAGTTCCATCCAGGGACCGGAAGAGCTGCGATGATGGGGATCAGAGTGACTCTTTGTCTTAACTGTCAGTGGTTTCCTCTGCCCACAGGGGAAGGCCCGACGCCTTCATTCTGTGCCCTCTGCAGGCTGGCTCCAGCTAGCCTTTTCTGGGAGCTGTTTCCCATGATGTTGAATTAGTTAATTAGGGCAAAGAGCTTAGCGTGGCGTCTGGCCCACGGGGAGAACTCAGAAAGTGTTCGCTGCCGCTATTATTATTGTTGTTACTGAATCCTTCCCCACATCCCGTATTCTGTCCTCCACAACTCTGCGCCTCTGCCAGCCCTTCAGCCTGGAACACCACCTTCCCTCTGTCTATTCCGAAAGCGCCTCTCTTCTCCACCACCGTATAGCCGCGAGTCCCCTTCCTCCTGGAAGCTCCCTCTGTGCTCCCTCGGCCGGCTGTAACCATCCTGGTCTGTGTTGTGTTCTCATGGTGACCTCCCCCCCTCAACTGTGAGCGTAACAAGCTTTTATTTGTCATCTCCTATGTGCCAGACACTGGGTTTGGTGCTAGAGATCTGGAGCTGAGCAAGCTATCAGGCTGGTTCTGAGGGGGTTTTCCCTCCAGTGCTGAGGGCGCAGTGCGGTCCTGCGGGAAATGCTCTGCCTCACCCCATGCAGGGGTGTGGGGGGGAGCGGTCACTTTGGAACCGAGCTTTGCAGGATGAGTGGAACTTGCCAGGCAGAGAGGAGGGGGAAGGGTACTGAAGCGGTGTGGCAGGTGCAGCGGCCCGCCCCCAGGAGTTGGGAGCCATGGGACACTTTGCGGATCGCTGTGATGGTTCTCCCAAGAAGGTTGAACTGAGCGGAAATACTGCCGGAACTCTAATTCTCCTTCTCCCTTCTCTCTTCCCAGGTCTCTGGCCATCCGGGTGTCTTGCCGGAGTCCTCCGGGGGGTCCTGAGTCCCAGGATAAGGGCTCAGATGGCCTGTTGTTCCTTGGGGACAGCTGGTCTGGGACGGTGGTGCGGAGAGTGCTTTCTGGACCTGGGTCTGCGAGGGTGGCGTCCAGAGAGGTGTGATCCCAGTCCCCTTGAGTTGGGGGTGGAGCCGGCACTTTAGCTGGGCCTGGAGCTCTCTGATTGGTGGATCTGGGGCACTGGGCGGAGTTTCTGGGGGTTGACAAAGAGCAGAGGGAGGCTCAGAGATGGCAGGCAGCTTGCCCTACCTCAACCAGCAGTAAATTAAATCTGATCAGGCAGGGGCTGGGAGGTGGGGCAAACTGACAGCAGCTGGACAGATGTCCACCCCTAAACACAGGAGAGACCAGGATGTGCCAGCCTGGGTGGGGAGCCCTGTCGAGGGAAGAAGGGTCTGGTTGGATAGGCATCCTGGCAGGCATCAGAATTATGGGACCTGTCATCCCCCCTCAGTCTCCAGCCCCAGAGCTGTGTTGCCCTGGGAAGCTCACTTCTTTCTTGGCCTGCCTGGGTTTTCTCAGCCAAGGGCCGAGGCTGCTGGCCTGGAGGGCGTGAGCTTAGAAGGTGAGGTCCAGCAGAGAACCTTGCCCTGGACCCAGATGTCCACGCTCCCCTTCCTGATGGACTTCAGGGGTAAGTATGGCTGGGGCAGGGAGTAACTGGGGACTCCGGGTCCTGGGAGGAGGGAGCTGAGAGTCCAGAGAGGGCCTGTCCAGCCCATTGTGTACGTTAGGTGGGACACCCAAGGCATGAGAGAGAGTGAGAGAGAGACATTGCTGCCTGGCCTGACTCTTGACAGTACCCTCCTTCCCTCAGTGCTGTCCCTTTGCTGGCTGTCCATCTCCTCCTCAGTAAGGAGCTTACCTAGACAGGAGTCCAGAGACCTGAATTCAAGTCCTGGCTCTGTTCCTAGTGGGCTTGATGGCCGTGGGCAGGCCCCTGCCCTCTCTGGGCCTCAGATGCTCACTTTAAGAAGGGGAAGAATAAGGGTTTCAGCAGCTCAGGCCTTGAAAGGGGTGTGTCTGTGACCTGAGGCCACTCCCTGACTTTATCCTTCTGCTGCCCTCCCTGCTACCCTGCCCTGCCCACCTTCAGCCTGTCAGTCCTTCCACGAGGCCCTAGATGCCTGGACAAAGGGGCTGAGCACCGAGCCCTTCTATATTCGGGCCAACCTCACCCTGCCCGAGCGAGCAGACCCTCATGCCCTGTGTGTGAAAGCCCAGGAGATCCTGCGTCTGGTGGACCCGGCGTATAAGCGGCGGTCAGAGTGGTTTTGCACCCGTGTCGATCCCCTGACGCTGCGGGATCTGGACCGGGGCACTGTGCCCAATTACCAGAGGTGATGCAGAACCGGGAGTCTGGGGACAGGTCCCACAGGGAGCCGGGAGCCGGCTAGGAGACTTTTTCCCTCTCCTTGCAAACCCCTCGCAATCCTCTGGGATAGGATGAGGGGGCAGGAGGGGAGGGGCTCCCTTTCTCCCTACAAATGCATAATTTGTCTCCCCCACCTCTCCCCGACAGAGCCCAGCAGCTCCTAGAAGTTCAGGAGAAAGGCCCGCTCTCCAGCCGCCACCGAGGGTCCCGAAGTAACGTAAGCGGTGCCGGGCGGGCTGGCAAGGGCCTGGGGCAAGGGGCTGCCCGGGATCCTGGTAGGGCGCCTGGTGCTCAGGGGCCAGCCTGACCACCAGAAGCGGTTGACAGAGCAGTAGTCACACCCCTTTTCCCAGTCCCCAGATAAGGGCCAGGCTGGGTGGGCCTCCCCTCGTCTACATGAGCAAAGTGAGGCTCTGAGAAGTAGAAATAACTCCAGAGGCCACGGGGCTCGAGGGGATGAGAACTTGGGCCCTGGAGCCAGGCTGTCCCGGCTCGAATCCCAGCTCTGTCGCGTGTCAGCCGCGCCACCTTGGACCAGCACCTGACCCCCTCCCTTGAGGCTCTGTTTCCTCATCTGCGAGCGGGGAGAGTTATGTTGCCTGCCTCACGGGCTTCAGTGAGCTCATCGCGTCTGGGCCGTAGTGTCTCACCGTGTAGCCCTGTGGACACCTGGTGGTTGTTGGCGGAATTGGTGCCGTCATTGGTGGTGTTTTTCCCCTTACACGAGGTCACACTCGCTAATTTGTTGGAAGAGAACCAAAGTTTGTCTCTTTTGTGACATTAGCTGCCTTGGGTTGCCGGGCCTCGGTTTCCCCATCTGTAAAATGGGGGGTCTATCTCAGGCACCTCTGGCTCTCAGTGGTACTGCCAGCTTGCTTCTCTGAGCGCACGGGGATGGTTGCTCTCACCTGCTGGCGTGGGGGCTCTGCACTGGGCGGGGGAGGGCAGGAGAAGGCCTGGTGGCAAGGGGGCTCCCCTGCTGATCCAAGCTCTTCCAGCCCAGCTCCCTCCGCCAGGGGTCCCATCCCTCCTCTTTCTCCCTGAGGGTGGGACAGAGCTGGCTCTCAGGGGCTCCTCTTCCTCTGCCCCCTCCCCAGCTGAAGAAGCGAGCCCTGGACCAGCTCCGGCTGGTGAAGCCCAAACATGGGGGAAGCTCTGCGGGGGATTCTCCGGAACAGCTTCCGCTGGAGCCCTGCTCAGGTGAGCGCGCATGGCCGAGGCCCGCCCAGTGCTGCTTATGCTTGTGTCCGTCTGGGGGGCCTGGGGCCTGGGGCCTGGGTGGTCCTTTTGGTGTTCCTTTTGGCCACGGGCTTCCCGTGGGGGAGCAGGGCATCCAGGGGCCTGAGAGGCCTCCCGTTGGGAGAAGATGGGCCACCAGGGGCCTTCCTTGCCGTCGGTGGAAGGGGCCGGTTGGAGGAGGCACATGTGTGCAAGCATGATCGTGGGTCTGTATGACTTCGAGGTCCGGTTGGAGGAGGCACATGTGTGTAAGCATGATCGTGGGTCTGTATGACGCGAGCACGGCGCTGTTCTTGTCAGGTGCAGTGGGCATAGGTGCGCCTCTCACAGGTGTGTGCTGGGGGGCACTACGGAGACCCCAGAGTCTTCAGAGGGTTTCTGAAGGCAATAGGGGAGGCCTCAGGTCAGATCAGGGAGAAGGGCTCGGGGGAGCCCAGATGAGGAGTGGCAGTTCTGAGAGGCAAGAAGATGGTGGTTGGGGAAGGCTTCCTGGAAGAGAAGTTTGAGGAAGAGTTTTCAGGGATGAAGAGGAGTTTGTTCCAGGCACAAGGCACAGCCGTGCAAAGGCCCTGAGGTACTACACACACTAACGTGTGTGTGGTCTGTTGAGTACAGCAAGTGCGTATCAAACGCCAGCTCTGTCGCGAAATGTGCCTGGGCCATGGGACACCATGGCGCCTCCCCTCGGAGCATACTGCCCAGTGGGGGTGGGGAGGGTGCAGCTGCCCGTCAGTCAGGTAATTCCGCCTACAAATGGGGTTACGAAGTGCAGCATGTGTACCAGAGGAGAATTGGGGGCTTTGGGGTGCATGGTGGAGGCCCTGCACAGCTGGGGACCGGGGAGGGTAGATCCTGGGCTCCGCAGGGAGAGTTGGGGTTATGAGGGCCAGGAGAAGCTGGGGTGCAGCTTAGGAGGCCCTGTGAGTGGAGGCAGCTGGTCCAGGTGTTGGGGTGTGGGACTCACCACCTGTCTAGGCTCTGGCAGGGCCGGGTCACCCCTGTGGAGGATGTGGCCTTCTTCCTGAGGATCATGGGAAGTCACTGGCCCAGTGAAATGTGTGTGTGTGCATGCGTGTGTGCACACCTGTGCAGGAGGAACAACAGCAGGGCTGAGGAAGGGAAAAGAGATGGGGGGGGGGACTTGAGGAGATGGGGTTTTGGGTATCAAGATGCTGGCCACGCTAGGAAGGAGGAGCTGGGGATCCTGCCTGCACCCTTATCTCTTCTGGACCCCGCGCCCCTGCAGAGCCCGAGCGAAGCCTCAAGCCCTACAGCCTGGTGCGGCCGTTGCTGGTATCTGCCCTGCGGCCCGTGGTACTCCTGCCCGAGTGCCTGGCGCCCCGGCTTATCCGCAACCTGCTCGACCTGCCCAACTCCCGGCTGGACTTCCAAGTGTGCCCGGCAGGTGAGCCTGTGCCCGGGCAGGGGCGGGGAGGGCAGGGCTGGGGGGCATCCCGGGCCAGCCAGGCCCACTGGCCCTTCCTCCCTGCTTCTCGCTGCTCTGCAGAAAGCCTCTCTGGGGAGGAACAGTGCTCATCCTCAGCGCCCGGAGCCCCCAAGGCCCAGCCCGCTGCCCCTGGTTTGGGCAGCAGGCTCCGTGCCATCCAGGAGTCTGTCGGGAAGGTAGGTGCTGGGGTGGGGGGCTGTCTCTCCGGGCCGGAGGGCTAGAGTCTGAGCGCAGGCCTCTGCTGCTCACTTGCAGAGGTGCTGGGCAAGGCCCTGCCCTTCCACTGGCCTTTTGCTTCACCTGCGAACCGGAGGGCTGGGCCCATCAAACGGGGGTCACCCTTGGGGTGTCTGTCCAGTCCATCTTCCCTGTCCACCTCGCCTCAGATTCGCTGCTACCTGTGGGGCTAGCCGGGGGCTGCCAGGGATGGGGGTGGTAGTGGGGTGTGCTCCATCTTATTGATGACGAGGCTGAAGTCTGGAGCCGGGATGACACTTACTTCCCCAGGCTTCCTGCTTTCCCTTGTGGCTCTTTCCTTATTGCCAAGGCCCTTCTGGAGGGAGATGCGGGCCCCTGTGGGGGGCTGTGCCCGTGGGCCCAGTGGTGGCCGGGAGGTTTGAGTCTCTGGGCCGGAGTAAATTGTAGCCTTGGTCTCTTGAGAAGAAGCACTGCCTGCTGGAGCTGGGCGCACAGGGCGTGCGGGAGCTGGTCCAGAACGAGATCTACCCCATTGTCATCCACGTGGAAGTAACAGAGAAGAATGTCCGGGAAGTCAGGTAAGGAAGGCTGGGGTGGATGGGACAGGCCTTTGCTCCTCTTTGGATGTCTCTCTGTCTCTTTGCCATCTGTCTGTCTTTGTCTCTGTGCATCTGTCCGTCCCCTCTCTGGCACTCCGCACCGTGGAGTATCTCTGTGTCCCTGGCCGTCCTTGTCCCCTGCTCTGACCGCTGCCCGCCCGCTCTGTCGGCAGGGGTCTGCTGGGCCGACCCGGCTGCCGGGACTCAGAGCTGCTGCGGCAATGCCATCGCTCGGAACAGGTGCTCTGGGGGCTGCCCTGCTCCTGGGTGCAGGTGCCGGCGCACGCGTGGGGCCACTCGGAGGAGCTGGCCAAGGTGGTGCGCGGCCGCATCCTGCAGGAGCAGGCCCGGCTCGTGTGGGTGGAGCGCGGCAGCGGCGGTGGCAGCGGGAGCAGCAGCGAGGCCTGAGGGACCCCCTTCCGATGCCTGCGGCTTCGTCACACGCCTACGAAGCCACCGAGGGGACTCCAGGGTCTGCAGTGGAGCTGGGTCCTCCCCATCCTGAGCCTAACGAGACCCTTGGACTCCCAGATGTGGGGTCCCTCGCTGGCTCTGGGCTCTCCCTGCTGGAGAGAATTTCTGGGAGCCCTCTGGGCAGAGCTCCCACTGCCCCTGTACTTGCTGCTCTGGGCCTTCTGTGCGCCCCCGTGGCTCTGTGATTCCACTCGCGGGCCTCACGCGCGTCTGTGTCCTTGTTCTTGCCCCCAGGAGCGTCTGCGCACTCACTCCCATGCACTGGTGTACACACCCAGGTTCTCACAGCAGGCGCCTGAGGTCTCCTGGGTTCTTGTTCTCTCTGTCCGGGGAACCCCGAGCCCGTCCCCTGTGCCCCTGCCCCCGCTCACGTTCCTTTTGTGTACCTCCACCCCTGGGCGCCATGGCCTCCCTGGCCCACCGTGCCCCTCGCGTCTTCTTGTCACGTGTCCCTGCGGTTCTCTCCTCTGTAAAATGTCATATCCAGTCCTGTGGCACTTGGGCACTAACACTCGTGTGTTCCCGGGGAGCACACCAAGGATCATGTTCTCACGGTGCCATCTCCCTGCGGTGACCTGCCTCTCAGGGGGACAGCGGGGAGAAGGCCTGCTGCTCCGTCACCAGAATGTATGGCCCGTTGATTTTTAACGGGCTTTTTTCACTCAGAGTCTGCACATTATGGAACATTAAATAGTTTTTCATAGAAGCAGGTGGCCTTCTGCTTGCTTGCCTCCCTGGCCCAGGGCCCCCTCCCCACTCCCCCGACTTGTCCCCACCCCCAGCCATGGGAACGGTCAGATTTCGTTCCTGACTCATCCCAGAGCCGCCTGCCATCTGCTGGCGTCACCTGACCTGCCCCTGAATGACCAAAGAGGGGCCGCACAGACGGACCGCCTCCGTGCTCAACCCTGCCTGTGTCTGATCATCAAAGGAGCATCCCCTGGAGAGGGGACACGGAGGCTGGCAGGGTGTGGTCTTGGCTTGAGAGCTTGGCTGCTGAGTCCAGGAGAGCAAGACCGTCTGTGCACAGTCAGGTCCTGAGACCGTCCGCCCGCGAGAGGATGGTCCAGACAGGATTACTGTGCGGCGTACTGCTGCAGCTCAGTGTCCGGGATTCCTTCAAGAAGTATTTATTGGACCTATGTGCCTAAGTGCTGTCCTCGGTCATCCTGTGACTGCCCTCTGTCACAGTGACGAACTTGGTTCAGTCCGTGGAGGTCATGGGAGAGTGGCTTGCTAGGTCGGGGCAATCTGCAGAGTGAAGTCTCAGAGACAGCAAATGGGTTGAATTTGGCCACCTGGGGAGTGGTAGATGAGGCTGGGAAGTCCAAGTTCAGGGGTGAGGGTTGCCTATTATCCTAGTGTCTTGAGGTCTGGCTCAGATACATCTCCACGAAACCTGCTCGATTCTGCCAGGCTTTGGGACTTAGCCATGCCATGGGTTGCCTGGTAGCAGGCTGGCGGGCCTCCGGAGGTGGCTGTGGGCTCCCTGGGTGTGGAGGCCGCGTAATGCTCATTTGGGGAAATGAACTACTTTCTCGCTGTGTCCCTGGCCCAGTGCTTGGTCTGTGGACATACGAATCTGGGGAATGTTGTGGGAGACTAGTGAGGCGGCTGCCTTTGGTCCCAGGATAGGTGTACTTTTACTGGGGCAGAGGAGCTCCCTAACCCCTTAATCCTCACCACATCTTAATTTTGTCTCCATTTGTCAAATGATGAAATTAAAATTCAGAGAGGTTAAGTAACTTGTCCAAAGCCACACAGCTAGTAAGTAGCCCAGGCAGGACTTGAACCCTGGTCTGTGTGGCATGGAGCCTGGAGTCATCCCTCTGAGATACCGTTCTGAGAGGGTGGTCTGTGAATGGGCTTGGCATGGGGCTGGCCCACAGGAGGGTCGTTCAAAAGGGTTGGTTCTCCTTTCCTTTCCCTCCGCAGGCCTAGCACAGGCTCGGGCCACGGCAGGCCCAGTCCAATTCACCAGCCATCTGGTACTTTCTTGTGTTTAATGAATCTTTCTTGAGCTCCTACTATGTGCCTAGTCAGTGGGAATTCAGTAAATAAAAATAACCCCCCTGCCCTGATATACTCATGAGAAAGACAGACAATAGATAAGTAAAACATACAGGGTGTTGGAAGATAAAAAGTGCTGTGGAGAGAACATGCAGAAAAAGGGGTCTGGAAAGGACAGGCCTGGGGAGAGGGGGCTAGTAAGGAACGGGGAAAAGATACTGCAATTTTTAAAAAGAGGTCCTTGTGGAGAACATGAAATTGGCGTAAATCTGAAGGAGGTGAGGGAGTGAGACATGCAGACTTCTAGAGAAAGGCCCAGGCAGGAACAGCATGTGCAAAGGTCCTGAGGTGGGTGTGTGCCTAGACTGACCAGAAGCCCAATGGGTCTAAAGTGGAGGGAGCAAAGGAGAGTAGTAGGAGGCGCGGTTGGAGGGAATGGGGAGCCAGTTCACAGGACGTCTTGGCTGCTGTATGCCTTGGGCTTTTCTCCTGAAGGAGATGAGAGATGCAGGGTTCTAACAGAGGACGGTGGAGATGTGAGTGACCTTGTGTCCAATCACATGGAGGCGCTGGCTGGAGGATGCCTGTCCCCGCCTGGCTGGGGGAGAGGCAGCAATAAAGACTGCTGAGTGAGATGGGAGCAGTGGGCTACAGCAGGACAGGCCCCCTTTGGGGCCTTCTGTGGGCCAGGTGAGGCCCAGAGACATGGGTTCCATGGCTCTGTGGCTGAGCTGCTGGGCCATCTGGGCCTTATGTGCTTAGGTATCAACCGGCACTAGCAAGTGCCTGTTGTGAAGAGCCAAGGAGCCGAGCCAACTACTGTGGCCGCCCTGGAGGTTGGGAGGGGGGCATCAGGGAAGGCTTCCTAGAGGGGGGAGTGCTTGAGCCTTAACGTCCAAGTAGGATGAAGCTGGGTGAAAGGAACATGGGTGACAATGGGGAGGTGGGGGGAGGCATCCAGGAAAAGGTACAGTGTGAGGGAAAGCGGGGAGGTTGGAGGCAGGACACCAAAAAACAATGGGGGTTGAATGAGCTAAGCAGACGGTCTCGGGGGAGTGGGGAGGGTGGAAGGCCCCTCCCTTCCATGCGGCTCGGAGGGTTTGTTGTCCCCACCCCCAACTGCAGCAGCTGGCCGGCCTGCCGGGGCTGTCCCTTCAGTGGAGACTTCTCCAGCCGCCTCTGGGGCTCCCCGTCCCGCCCCTAAGGCTGCGCAGGAGGCAGGGGCGGGGCCAGGCGTCCCAGAACCGGCTTGCTCGCGCAGGGAGCAGGTGGAGAGCTGGGGGCGGCAGGGCTGCCTCCAGGGCTCCGCCTTCTGGGCCAGAGCACCGGCTCCCACCTCTCCCCTCCTCGCCTGCCCTGATGCCTACCAGACTTTTGCCTTGGCCGGGCCCCCCGCCGAACTAGCCTCCCTTCCCTGTCTGGCTGGGATTCGGGGGCTGAGCTATCTGGGGTCCCAGGGCCAATGCAGTACCGCCTCCTCCGGGGCCTGGCCGGAGCCTTCCTCACCCTTCTGTGCATGGGGCTCCTCTCCCTACGGTACCACTCGAGCCTGTCCCCACAGGGCATGCGGGGGGCCCCCGGGCTGAGCCCGCCAAGCTCTCTGTCCCCTGAGCTGCAGCTGCACCATGTCTTCATTGCAGTCAAGACGACCCGAGCCTTCCACCGCTCCCGCCTGGAGCTGCTGCTCGACACGTGGGTCTCCAGGACCAGGGAACAGGTGACAAGTGGGCAACGATGGGCCCCAGGAGTGGGCCCTGGACTGAGGGACGCCCAGAGGCCTCACTGTTGGGCTGGGGTCCCTGGTGGCCTCCAGGAAGACGCTGCCTGCCCACCTGCCTGATCTGGGCTTATCTTCCCACTCCTCCCTCCTCCTGGGATCAGGGGCTCCTGCCGCCCTGCCTGTGTCCCTCGCTGGCCCTGGAGCCACGTGCTCCTCAGGCCCCCTGCTCCATGTCTTTTGGGGGCCAGGTCAGGCCCCTGCTGCAGGCTCCTCAGTCCCTCTTGGGGGTCCCTCTCATCCCTGGCTTTTCTCCTGCCCACCTTGGCCGAGCCTGACATGGGGTCAGTCGGGGTGGGGGGTGCCGGGCAGCTGGGGTAGAGGCCTCTGGGAGGTCAGACTGATGTGTGTCCAGGCCGGGCTGCCCCAGCCCGGGCCCCGGCTGCTGTCCCACTGGTCTGGCTCTGTGGGCGGGGAACGGGCTGAGTCGCTGAGGAGGGAAGGGTCTGGGGGGGAGGCCTATGTGGGGGTGAGGGTCGGGGAGGGGGGCATCCTTTCATAATTCCTGACAGCCCTGGCCCCTGTGCCATGGCTGCCCAGGGCGTGTCCAGCACAGCTGCCCTCATCTCCTGTATCCTTTCTGTGGGACAGGTTGGGACGGAGCGGGGGAGGTCTGCTGTGAGGGTGGTGGCCGAGTGGGGGAGCCATGGTGGGGGAGAGAGGTCTGTCCAGCACGTGAGTGTGAGTGTGTGTGCGTGCACGTGCGCGTGCTTCTGCCCGGAGCCTGGGTGGGTACCCGCCTTAGATGGGCTATGATAAGAGGTGTGTGGATAATGGGCGTTTGTGGCTTATGTCTTTGTGGGAACAAGCTGAGTCCCTCTGGCTCTTGCCCTCCCCAGACCCAGTGCCCTCCCCAAACCAAGTCGGTGATTTAGGGGGGTTGGGAACTATTTCTGGGGGAGATACACACACACACACACACACACACACACACACAGTCCCTACTGTGGTGACTGGCTCAGTGGAAGGAAGTGACTGGGCTTTGGGAGAGGACGGGGCTTCTGGGAGACCGAGGAGTAGGGGAGATGATGTCTGCAGGAGCCCAGGGCCTTCTGGGGAGAGAGCATCCCCGTCCCCCGCTTTCCTGACCATGATGTTTTACCATCCTATTTAACCCTTCCTCCAGAGGGACCCCAGCACCTAGGTTCTTCCCTGGGGCCCTCCCACAGCTTCCCATCTTGGGGGAGATTCTAGTTCCTCCTACGGAAACCGCTGAGCCCGGCCCTCCTTGCAGACCTTCCTGTTTATGGTGCTGTGTCTGTGTCCCCGGGAGCCCTGCCTCACGTGGCCCGAGGCCCCTTCCTGCCTTGTCTTGATCACCGTGGTGGTGCCCTTGCCCCGGATGAGGAAACTGAGGCCAGAGGGAGGAAGTGCTTGTCGGCATCACTCTGAAGGCCTGGGGGCACTGAGCCCAGTGGAACCCAGCCCCCTCCTCCTGGCTGGGGCCCTTCTTTTCTCTGCTGAGACCCAGGATCCTGGAGCTGGGATGCAGGAGAGGGTCCTCGGGCCCCCAGCCTGGGTGGGCCTGGCCGGACCAGGTCAGCAAAGGAGAAGAAGCAGCCACCCACTCTGTGTCTCAAGCTCAGTCCACCTGTCAGCCAGGGAGGCAGAGGGAGGATCCGCCAGCTGCTCAGCACCCCAGGGACGCGGGTCAGGTGTCCCACTCCCTTTAACCCCCACAACAGCCACGAATGGGAGCGATCCATAGTCCTCCCTTATAGGTGAGGAAAGGGAACACAGTTAAGCCGAGGTAGGAGACAGATTCACTCAGTTGTGTGACAACCCCCCGCGCCCGTGCCCACCCCCAACACCAGCACAAGGGACAGAGTCGAGAAACCTTGTTCTTTATGCAGAGTTGAGAAAAGGAAGGATGCTCACATTGAGGAAGAGGAAGGGAGGCGGGGAGACACATTCTTACCGCGCTGCGTCTGGGGCCCCTTTGTTTCTACCCTGGCTCAGCTCTCTTTTTGACCTTGGCCGAGGCCCTCCCCCTTTCAGCCCTCAGTTTCCCCATCTGCACAGGACAGGAGGGTCTTGGAGCCTCTTTTAGCTCTGCCATCAGGAGCGGGCCTGAGCTGGTTAAGTCCAGGGCTGGGCGCCTGCCCCAGCTGGTTAAGGGCACCCGGCTGGCAGGTGGGCCTTTGTGGTGGCAGGCCGGGGCTCGTGCAGCCTTTGTCCTAGGCAGAGGGAGCGGGCTTGGGGAGACCCGTGATCCGGGGGGAGCCTTTCCCTTCCCCACAGGCCCCTCGGAGGGCGGTAGGGGGTGGGGGCCGCTGTGCCTGCCCCACATCCTCTCTCCTCTTCAGCAGATGGCCCCCAGCCCTCCCCTCCCACCCCAGTGGGCTGTCTGTCCTTTTGTTTTCCCGTGAGGTTTTAACCATTGTCAGAGTCTCCTCAAACAAATTAAATGCAACCCTTGGCTCAGAGGGAAACCCTGCCCACTGCTTTGTGCCAACCTCAGGGTTCCCAGGGACTGGAACCCCACCCCCTGCCCTGCTGCAGAGCCCTCCTCCCTTCCCCTACTGATTCGGGCTTATTCACCCCTCAGCAGATATGCCCTGGCCCACTTGGCCCATGCTCCAAACCACAGAGAGTTCCACGCGCCGGTTGCCACGGAGCGGAGCGAGGAAGCCTTGATTTCTTTCCCCGGCTCCCCGGGGGGGCTGTGTTGAAAACAGACTTGGGGTGGGGGCAGAACCAAGCAGGGAGACCAGGGCAAAGGTGACTGCAGCAGAGTCGGCAGGAGATGACCACCGGTGGCCCGTGGGGGTGGCCCTGCCAGCTGCCGTGGAGAAGTCACATCGTGGGTGATTTGAAAGTTGGGTGTGGGGTGTGAGAGAAAGAGAGGAGGCGTGGTGACCCCAAGGTGCTGGGTCCCAGCAAGATGGGAAGCACCCAGAGGAGCACAGGTCTGGGGGGAGCTGGGCCACTGAGGCACACAGGAAGAAACTGTAGCTTCCATGGGGTTCGATGACTTCTCGATGGGGCTGAATGCCGAGAGGCTGGATGATGTTGCTAAGGCCGTGGATGGGACAGAAGAGGGACGATGTCAGACCGCTAGCACTTTCTGCAGGGATATCCAGGGCCCCAGTGTTTGCTACAGCAGAAGGTGGGAGACACATCCCAGGAAGAGGGCTCAGAAGGTGGATGCTGCCCAGGCCTCCTGGAGGTGAGCCGGGTGCCGGGACAGGGAGACCAGGCTTGTGCCCTTCAGGATTCCGCTGTCTGGTGGGGGATACCCAAGGACAGATTTCCGTAGCTGAGGGGCTGCTGTTACTTAACCATTAGGAGGAACAGGTGGCTGAGGGGCACATGGGAGGGGTGTCAGGGAGGGCTTCCTGCTGAACTAGGACTTGGGGCGCAAGAAAAGGGCACAGTGTAGGCGAAGGCTCAGAGGAGTGTGCATGTGTGTGGCACATTTGGGGAACTGAAAGACCTTTGGTTTTAAGAGAAGGGGTGGGGCAGAAAGTGGTGAGATAGGCTGTATCAGGCCCAGGGGCTGGGTGGCTCCTCACTGCCATGCTTAGGAGGCTGGCCTTTATCCCGAGGGCAGTAGGGAGCCACAGAAGGTGCTGGGGCGGGGGTGGAGTGTATGTGTATTATCTGATTCTGGTCCTGTCGGGAAAACAGATCTGCAGGTCTTGAACTAATCCATTGAAAGTAAGTAGCTCAGAAGGCCCATGGTTCTGGGCCCTGGGGAGACAGGACTCGTTCCCTCATGCTCCTTCCTGTGCCCGACCTTGGCTTCTGGCTTCCAAAGCTTCAGTTTCCCCCGAGATAAGAAGCAGAGCCTGGCTTCACTTTTTCTTCTTTCTCACATTATCTGTCATAGCTACCACTACTCCCCATTTTCCAGCCGGGTAAACTGAGGCTCAAGGCAGGGGCTGACCTGATCTGAAGGGCTGGTTCCTGGAAACCAGGGAGACAGAGCTGGAAGGGGCATGCAGTTGGAGGTCCTGAGTCTGGAAGGAGGACAGGGCCAGCCCCAGGGTGGCCGGAGTGAGAGATGGAGATGTTGAGGGCCTTTCAACAGGTGGGATGCTTTCTCCTTGGTCCTCCCTTGGAAAGAATTCAAACTTGTCCAGGCTTTGGCAAGGGCCATCTAGGGGTCAGAGGAGGCTCTCACTGTGCTTGGCAGCCGAGAGGACCTGCTCAGGCAGGGAAAATGCATGTGCTGGGGGATAGATGGGTCCCCAGGTGCGGGTCTGTCTGGCCACAAGCTGCCTCTCATTTGTCTCTCATTCAGTTTGTGTTCGATATATCTAGGGCTTGAGTGGCCTCTAACTCTCTGGGGGTAGCTTGGAGGGGTCCGGGACCTGTGGATCTGAGTCCCAGCTCAGCAGTTGCCAGCCATACAAGCGTAGTCTGTCCCTTAGCCTCAGTTTTGCCATCTGCGAGGGGGACAGACCACCTGTCTCGAGGTTCCGTGAGGTCATCGGGGACCAGGGCTGTGCAAGCTGCTGGTGGGCTGCTTCTGCAATCTGGGAGAGCTGGGGTTGGATCACGATGTAAATTTTCTGAGATGAGTAAGGACCCAGCAACGGCTTGCGGTGTGGCTATGACAGTTGCGGTGTCCCAGGACGTGGGTCTTTCCACTTGGAGTCTGTCTCCGGACAGAGTGTCTCGGGTTGTGTAAGTGTGGTGATGGAGGGGCCAAGTGGGACTGCAGTGTGCTTGTGGGATAGAAGAGGGTGTGAGTCTGGGAGGGTCTCCAGGGGCGCTGGTCTATAAGGGTGCTCGTGCGAGTGACGCGGTGGCTGCTGTGTTCTCTGAGGCTGTGTTGTTTGTCTCATAAGGCGGTAGCTGAGAAAGTCATGGTGTCTGAAGGGAGTGTGCGATGATGTTGGGGGGATGTGTCTGTCACTGATGGAGGACACGGCTCAGGACAGGTGCTTCAGCAGGGGCGTGGCTGCGGGCTGCCCTTGACTGCCTCGGGTCCTGACCTCTCTTTCTCCTTCTTAGACGTTTGTCTTCACCGATAGCCCAGATGAAGGCCTCCAGGAGAGACTGGGTAACTCTGGATGGGTGTGGGGGGTCCTCAGTTGTTTCCAGGGAAAGCTGGGGTAGCTGTCCCCTGGCCTGGGGTCCCCAGCAAAGAGGGCTGCCCTGCCTTGGCATGTGGGGATTCCTCTTTGTCCCTCAGGGGAGCAGGTTTCTTTCCTGGAAACGGGTGTGGGCATGAGGAGGGGCTGTCCTGGACAGTACCCTGGACTCCTGGGTCTCAGCCCAGCCTCCTGTTTATAGCTCTAGGGTCCTGGGAGGGTCAGCCCTCCCTGGACTCAGTTTCCCCATGTGTAAAACAGGAATGGATGGGGTCTTGCTCTGCATTCTCACGTTGTGCAGGGCTGTGGGAGGATCTGGGCAGGGTCCCCTGACTTCTCTACTTTTCAGGGTCCCACCTCGTGGTCACCAACTGCTCTGCTGAGCATAGCCACCCTGCCCTGTCCTGCAAGATGGCTGCTGAGTTTGACACCTTCTTGGCCAGTGGGCTGCCGTGAGTGCACCTGGGTTTCTGGGGGCAGATGTGGCCTTTAGTTCCCGAATAGGGTGTGGTGTCAAAAAAGTGAAGTCAGGGGCACCCGGGTGGCTCAGTTGGTTAAGCGACTACCTTTGGCTCAGGTCATGATCCCGGAGACCCAGGATCGAGTCCCACATGGGGCTCCCTGCTCGGCGGGAAGCCTGCTTCTCCTTCTGTCACTCCCCCTACTTGTGTTCCCTCTCTGGCTGTGTTTCTCTCTGTCAAATAAGTAAAAAAAAATCTTAAAAAAAAAAAAAAGTGAAGTCAGCTGGGTCCTGTGAATTTAATCATGTAAGGGCCTCCTGGGGTCTCTCTGGGTAGATGGTCTGGGTTTCAGTCTTGCCCTTTACTGACTGTGTGACCTTGGGCAAGTGTCTTAACCTTTCTGAGCCTCGGTCCCCACCTGTTAAGCAGGCCCACTTTCCTCAGGAGCCCACACAAGATGCTGTCTGGTTCGGAGCATGGACCTCTCACTGCCTAATCTTGCTGATTACGGGGACACAGGGGGAGTCTGGCTAGCTGGCTGGCAGCCCTTGGGAACCCTCCTCCAAGCTTACCATCGCCCTTCTATCCCCACAGGTGGTTCTGCCACGTGGATGATGACAACTATGTGAATCCAAGGGCACTGCTGAAGCTGCTAAAAACCTTCCCACAGACTCACGACGTCTACGTCGGCCGGCCCAGCCTGAACCGGCCTATCCGCGCTTCTGAGCCCAGACCCCACAACCGCACGGTGGGTTCCTTCCTTCCTCCTTCCTGCATTGGCCGCAGCGGGCCAGGCGGGGGAGCTTGGCAGGTGGGGGGCGTGGCAGGCGGGGGCGTGGTCCTGGGGAGTCAGGTGGGTTTTCTGACTTTCCCATTTGGTCTCCGTGCTGTGTCTTTGGGCTGGGGACTTTGCCATGGATCCTTTCTTCTCCTCTGTGGGATGGGGAGACTGAAATAATGCGGGTGAGGTGCAGTCTCCGGCACACAGTAAGGCCTCAGTCGCGGAGGAACAGGGGCTCCTTCTGGTCACACAGTGACCGGGGTGTGTGGGGGTGCAGGGTATATGCGTTTAGGGGTGAGCCGAGGCTGCCTGACTCCACGGCAGGGCTCCCAGGCCCGGGTATCCTCAGACACTGCTGGGCCGCGTGGTTAATTGCACTGCCCCCCAGCCCCTGAGCACTCCCCTCCCCTCTGCACCCCTCCTTTTCCAGACCTCACTGACCAGCAACTAAAGAGGTGACACCTGGCACAGTGGGGTCCCCAGCAACAGCTTAAGCTCTGACCTAGATGGATGCTAATGAGGACTGTTGGATTTAGGAAACAAATGAACCAAAAATCAGGATAATAGTTAAACTAGACTTTCAACTAAACAGGGAAGGATTTTG
Organism: Spilogale gracilis; assembly: GCA_004023965.1. Classification (NCBI taxonomy): domain Eukaryota; kingdom Metazoa; phylum Chordata; class Mammalia; order Carnivora; family Mephitidae; genus Spilogale; species Spilogale gracilis. The sequence goes on from PITA01008749.1 coordinate 61,464, forward strand.
TAGTATAAGTACGTAGCATGGTTCTCTCCTGGTCCCCGGGACCCCCCAGTTTCTGGTGTTGGTGTGGCCCAGGCCCCTAGGGGACTCCCTCTGTCCCAGGGAGAAGGCTGGTCAGAGGGCCTCCTCCCTACAGGCAGCACGTGGAGCAGGAGCCGGGCCCACAGTGGGACTCTGCCACCCCGGCTCACCATCTGCTTCATTAGGGAAACAAAGAGCAGGAAACACACAACCTTAATTATCAGCGGCTAATTGGCCTCTGAGCCCTAATTAAATCCTCCTGGGCCCTGGGGGAATGTATGTGAATCGACTCCAGGTGAGCGAGGGGTGCCCCAGGCCCCCACGCCACCACATGCTTGGCGGTTTGGGTTGAGAATGCTTCTCTGGAGCCTGGCTCCCTGGTTTCACACACCAGCTCTGCCACGTCCTGGCTTCCTGACCTTTGCTCAAGTCACCCCACCTTCCTGTGCCTTAGTTTCCTCATCTGTGAAATGGGTCGTAAGCATCCCCTCCGAATAGGGTGGTTGTGAGCAGAAAAGGGAATAATTTCCTGAGGCCGCCCACCCAAGAGCTCGGAGTGGAACCTGGCTCGTGATGACATCAGTGAACGTCAACAGTCAGTACCCAGTCCAGCTCAGCCTTCATCTCGGGGCCTCCTGCTTCCTGGGCACACCCAGGCCACAGCCCTGCAACCGGCGCTGGTACCCTTCTGAGTACACACTACACTTATGGGATCCCTAGACCCTGCCCCAAAGTGTCCTAACCTGTTTGGATTCTGGGGTACCTCCTGGGCTGTGTGGTGTGGAGGGAGACAGCAGAGGGGGCAACAGTTCCAGCTCAGGCTCAGTCCTGGCTCTGGGACCTCAGGCTGGTGACCTCCATTCTCTGCACCTCGTCACCTCCTCCGTGCACAGGATGCTGTACCTCAGAGTTCGGGGGAGGCACGTCTTCTGTTACTGCTGTTGTTCCTTTGATGATCTGGAAGCAGAAGCCCTGGGCCCATAGATCATTAAACAAGCATTCATTGGGCACCATCTGTGTGTCAGGATCTTAAGAACCCATTCATTCTGCTTTGTTGAGGCTCGACCTCTATCTAAGAGGGTGGCATTTCCAGAAGTAGCTCATAGAGGTCTTTAGGGGGAGGACACAGGACTGGCCGAACTGGAGCAGAGGTGCTCACAGGTGACAAATCTGAGGCCCAGAGAGGAGCAGCAGCTTTCTCAAGGTTACACAGCTGGGCAGCAGAGGAGGCTGAGGCCCCCAAATCAGACTTCCCAGCTTCCCGCCCTGGGTTCTTCTCACTGCTGCATCGTGGGGTATAACCCAGCCCCATGCAATGTGCATCAATTAAGCACCAACTGTGTACTTGGGAGAAGGTAACCGTAGGGAACTTGTTGGTTAAGAGAGAGTACAGATGAAAGGGAGCAGGGTTTGCCAAAACCTTAGAGAAATTCATGAGCTGTGACTTCAGGAGGCCTCACAGAGAAGCAGGGCAGGGAGCAGTTTAGGCCCCAAGGGAGTAATTGGTTCCTGAGACTAGATGTCAAGGAGTTTGCTGGCGTTGGGGCTCATAGGCCTGCCCATCCTTCTCTCTTTACTCCGCGAGAGGCTTCATTCTCTCCTTGTGCAGAAAAGCTTTCTCAGTCCCAGGAGCTGGAAGTGGTGTGGCCAGTGCAGGTGGCTTGCTATGGGTGACTTCAGGACTGCTACCCCCACGCTGGGTGACCCTGTAGAAAGCATCCCTTCCTCCCAGGAGGTCAGGGAAGAACTCGGATTGGCTGGCCGAAGTCACGTGCCTTTCACTGAGCCAGTCACCGGGTCAGGGGGTGTGGCCTTCGATCCACCCTTCGCTGGGTACGGCCAACTCCGCTCCTGTGGCCCAGGGGAGCAGGTGCTGTATTGGTGTCCCTCCTGAACCACTGGGCTGAGGTAGAGGCATTCCCCTGGCAGGTGTGCTGGGTGGACAAATAGGATACATACTCTAAGTGAAATCCAGCCAGACTGGGGCCTAATTGGTGACTCCATCACCCTCAGTTGGCGACCTTGGGCCTTGGTATTCTTCTCCCTAAAAGAGGCATCATAATGTCGGGCTGTGGCAAGACTTTAGTGAAAGGGGAAATACAAAGGTTTTGAGCCATGCTGGTTACGTGGGGGGCGAGGCATTGCCCTCCCACCCCCCAGGCTCACCCTGCCCCTTGGCCCTCCCCACCTTTCCCCCCAGAGGCTGGTACAGTTCTGGTTTGCCACCGGGGGTGCTGGCTTCTGCATCAACCGCAAACTGGCTTTGAAGATGACCCCGTGGGCCAGGTAAGCAAAACCCCACAGGTGGGTGGTGGAGATTAGGGCCTGGTGTGTGTGGGTCCTTTGCAGCAGGAAGGGCTGGAGTGAGCTCAGGAGAGGCTGCCTCTCAGTCATGCTGTGTCACAGCGTTGCACAGTTAGTGGGGAGCAAGCCCCCTGCCATCCTGCCATCAGTGCACTCTGTCACACACAGGCAAGTTGTGTAACCTCTGGGAGCCTCAGCAACCCCGTCTGTGAAACGGACCTGGCAATATGATAGCTAATGGTTGGCATGGGAGTGAAATGGGAAAGTGTCTGGGCTGGCATCCAGTCCCCAATGTCACAGGGAGGTGAAGGTCAGGTGTACAGGCATTCAGAGGAAGGAAGAAGTAGGGCCTTCTGCTTGGGGACAAGAGGAAGGCTTCCTGGAAGAGGTGGCCTTTGAACTGGGATGGCCCTAGAGGCTCCCAAGTGAAGGGATCCCGGGGTAGTAGAAGTCTCCAGTATGGAGTGAGTGTACTGGTATTCTGGAGAGGAAGTAGCAGAAGCCTGGCCTCTTGAGGGCTGTCGTTATTAGCAGCAACATCCATGTCACTCCCTTGTACTGGGGGCTGACTCTGAGCCAGGCCTGGCTTCACCAAGGAGGAAGGCATGTCAGTCTTATTTCCACAGCAAAGGAGACTGAGCATGAGAGGTTGGGCAGGTGACTGGTCCAAGGTCACCCAGGTCTGCGGTCACTGAGCTGCTGGGTGTGGCTTCAAGTCCTGCCTGCTTTGCCCCTACACTACCCTGGACTGCCAGCCTACATGGGAGGGGTCCCCCAGGCGGGGTCTTGGGCCCCGGTTGGGAGCTGTAATGCTGTCCCAGGGCATGTCGACAGCAGGTGTGCACATGTGACCAGGGGTCCTCCCTGTGCCGGGGGCCTCCAGGCTTCTGTCCTCCTGTGTGATATATTTGTGTGAATTGGAAAGTTATCCCCTTTGGGCAGGTGCAGCCCTTGGGCGCGGCCTGGAATGAGAAGGAAAGGCTGGGTTTCTGCACGCACTGGGTCCCCCAGTGAGGTATCCTGTACAGCAGGGCAGCCTGCCCACCTGCCCCCAGGGCTGTTCATGGGGTATACAGTCTGGTGATGCCTTTCCCTGGGACACTGCCCCTTCCCTCCTCCATATCTGATTGACTCCATCACATCCTGTAAGTCTGCATTTAAAGCCTGCCATTGTCATGACTAAATGAAAAGCAAAACAAAAGACTGCCACCTCCTCTGGGAAGCCCACCTTACCCTCTCTGTGTCCCCCAGGCCTCATGCTTCCCTCTGACTTAGTGCCAGTCCTGCTCTGAAATGACCTGTGCCTCTGTCTCCCCTCGGAACGGGGACTGCTGTCAAGAGCTTTTCTTTCTTCTCTCTATTTCTGCTGCTCTAGCATGGTCCCTGGCACATGGGTAGCTCCTGGAGCTCAGCAGTGAAGGAACGAATGAATGTAAAGAGAGAAAGGGATACGTTTATAAAGGGCTTCTTCTTTCCATTCTTCCACTTGATCTTGATAATTGCCCAGCGAGGGCAGGACTATTATCACGCCCATTTTACAGAAGAGGATGCTGAGGCTCCCCTGGTTTGTGGCTTGCCCGAAGTCACCTAGTATCCAGGAGGCAGATGCCCTCCCCATGGGCACCCGGGATGGGGGAGGGCCTTCTGGGGGGCAGGGTGAGCTCTGTATCACTGGCCACAGTGTGGCTATAGTGCAGCTCTATCTCTCAGTGGCTCCCACTTCGTGGAAACATCCGCCCTCATCCGGTTGCCCGACGACTGCACTGTGGGCTACATCGTCGAGTGCAAGCTCGGCGGCCGCCTGCAGCCCAGCCCCCTCTTCCACTCCCACCTGGAGACCCTACAGCTGCTGGGGGCTTCTCAGCTCCCAGAGCAGGTGAGCTGGCCCTGGGGCAATGCGGGAGGGATGCATATAGGGGGGCTATTCCCTACTGATGGGGAAACTGAGGCTCAAGATGGGAAAGGACCCTCAGAGGGGCCCACAGTGACTCAGCCCTCTCCACCTCCAACCCTCAAGGGTTAGCATTTGTGATGCTCAGATTCTTTGGTCTGGTCCCCGAAGCCAGCTGGGACGATCTGCAGAAACCTGGTGAAGCTTGCCTTCAGGTTCAGACAACTCCTCTACCTGCCGGCTCTGCTCCCTCCTGTCCCTCTGTTCCTTCTTCAGTCTTCCATCCCCCCACATCCCTCCAAAGGGGTCAGGCATGCCCTTTCCAAGTCTGCCTGTCGGCTGTCCTGCCTTCATCAGAGCTTACCTGCCCACTGCCCCCCTGCTTTGTTTCTAACCCAGATGTTGCCAGGAAAGAACAGGTGCTTAGTGGGAAACCTCAGGGATAATGTCTGGCTGCAGGAGGGGGACCCCCTTCTACCACCTGGCAAACAACGACTCTGTGGAGTTCCAGCTGGCTCTGCCTTGCCCCCGTGGCCCTCCTGCTCATGGGTGGCCAGTCCTGTAGGGGATTGTGGCTGAGAAGGGCCCTGGGGTCCTCCACCCAGCAGTGCCCGTCAGAACCCTTTGGTAACAGGGGACACAAATGCAACACAGAATGGCCAAACAAACAGGGACAAGTATGGGCTCCCGAGCCTGAGAAGTTGGGAGCTGGCTTGCTCACTGTGCGGAGTCTGCGTGCTCAGACTGTCCCCACCCTGGTTCTGTCCTCCCTGACATTGGGCTCAGCCGCAGGCGGGCTTGCCCCTCAGGCGGACAATGCGGCATCTCCAGTTTTCCACCCCACCCAGAGGAGAAAGCTCCTCCTTCCGCCATTTCCCAGGGCTGGTGTTCCTCCGTCGGAATGCCTGCTCATGTCTCATGACCCGTCTCCTCCAAGGGCCCAGATTTAGTGTTGATTTGCCGGGCCTGGAACTGGTGTGTAGGGGTGGGCCCAGTAAGACCAGAGGGCCTGAAGCCAGGAAAGGGGGGCAGATTTGGGGCAACCCAAACCAGGTACCCTAATGGCTGGGCTTTTCATGCTGGTGGTGGTATCTGCTTTAATTCTGTTTCCTTCCAACGTTTACACCAGGTGAGCCCTAACATTCCCATGCCGGAGGCCCGGAGAGGGCAACTAACCATGACACAGTGAACATTAGGCAGAGGAGGATTTGAACCCTGCCTGAGTGGCCCCTAAGCCCACGGTTTTTAACCACTGTGGTCAGCTGCCTCTCGACAAGGGGCCTTAGCCCATGTCCTCATAGTGTGTGGAGTAAACCCAGGCTCTGGGTGGAGAGGGAGGGCCGAGGCTCCATGGTGAGTCTCGAGAAACCTCTGCCCAGGCATTGAATTTACTAGAATGGCACCTTCCCCGCTTGAGACTCAGTTTTCTAGTCTGTAGGCAAGGATCTCGTTCCAACTGCTCAGGTAGGGTGGGCTGCTGGGGACGGAAATCATGTCTGGGGATGAGAGCACCCTACAAGCCTGAAGCTCCTTGTGGAGTGGGGTGGGCCCCTCAGTGAGTGCTAAGGGTGGAATTTCAGGGGCAGAGGCAGGCTCTCTGCTCCTCTCAGAATGCCTTATGGGCCTTCCCTGCTTCTGCCCCAATACCGCCCCCTTGTGGGGTCCCCAGGGGACACCCCACCTTCCTTCACTTTCTTCTCTGCTTTTCCCTGCCCAGGTCACCCTGAGCCATGGCATCTTTGAGGGGAAGCTCAATGTCATTAAGCTACAAGGCCCCTTCTCCCCCGAGGAGGACCCTTCCAGGTGAGTCTAGGGGCTCAAACTATAGGGTCGAGGAGGGGGGCTGAGTCCAGGCATCCAAACATAGGGGAACCGGAGGGAGGGAAGGCCTTCGAAGCTGACAGCATGGAGCTGGGAGTGCAGGGAGTTGATTTCAGTCTCTGCTGTGCCGCAAGATGGCTGTGTGACCTTGGGCAAATGCCTTGCTCTCTCTGGGCCTCAGTCTCCCCATTTGTAACGCAAGGAGGCTGGGTGTCGTGGATCTGAAGGGCTCTCCCTGCACTCTGGGAATCCTCAGGAGCTCCTGGAACACTGAGATGTCTTCACTGAGCAAGGGAGATGCTCTAAGGGAAGAACCTCAGGCCCCGATGGGAAATTTTTATTTGAGCTTCTGTAGGCTCTCTGTTTCTTTGATACTCTTCAGTGGTCCTTTTCAGTAGGTAGCTGGTTGGAAAAGGGGCTAAAATGGCGCTGGGCATCTTCCGGGTCCGCCTGCACACAGGCCGCAGGGGGGCTGGGGCTGCTCTGCTCAGGCCGTGCTGGGAGGACAGGGCCGCTGAAGTGGCAGCAGCCAGGGTGGCCGAGGGGCAGGAGGGGAGGGGCAGGAGACTCCCAAGGCCCTGTGGGCTCTGTCAGGCCTTTGGATTTATCTGGAGGATGCAACCCTTGGGGAAACCAGGACTCCTGGCTCTGAATTTCCGCAGAAGGGGGCAGAAGGTTCTTGACTGCTTAAGGGACCCCGTGGCCAGGGCTATGTTGAACAGGTTAGACATGACACGGAGACAGAGTTTGACTCAGTATAGGAAAAAACTTCATATTTCTAAGGTGACAGGAACCAGCTTCTCATGGAGTGAGCTCCTCATCAGTGGAAGGGTACAAGCTATGGCTAGACTGCCAAGAGGTTTAAGAGCGGATGTGAAATTCTCTCTGAGCCTGAAGATTCTAGAATCCAAAGGTTCCTGCCTAAGAGAGCTGGAGCTGACTGGGGACTCAGATACATGTGATGGGATAATCTGACCTCAGCCAGGGGTCTCTTTGTGGCGTCTCTGGCCTTTGAAGTCTCTCTAAACTGGTGGTTTCCATGAGGGGCCTTCTCCCCCTGCCCCAGGACATCTGGCAATGTCTGGAGACATTTTTGGTTGCAACGACTCAGGGAGATTCTACTGGCTTCTCGCGGGTAGAGGCCGGGGATGTTGCTAAACATTCAACAATACACAGGACACCCCAAAACACAGACTTATCTGGCCCTAAATTTGAAGAGTGCTGAGGGAGAAATCCCGTTCCTGTCTTTGGACATGGGCTCCCTTAGGAGCCCATAGAGTGAGTGTGGGAGTCGGGGTGACTATCTTGTCCATTTCTGATCTCTCCACAGGTTCCGTTCCCTCCATTGCCTTCTCTACCCAGACACTCCTTGGTGCCCACAGCTGATGGCCAGATGACCCTGAACAGGGTTCAGGGGCTGAGGCTTTTGGTTGCCCTTAGCCTTCCCGGGCAGGCCCAGGGACTTGTGGCAAACCCCTTTGGAGGCCCCCTGGCAGGGCCTCTGAGTGGTGGGTCAGCCCAGGATTGGATGGTGGCTGGCGGTGAAGGTGTTGCGCCCTAGGCCCCTGGAAGGTGGGTTGGACAGCCCAGAGAACAGGTGCACCAGTGAAGACCCGAGAAGCCCCAGGAGCTGGGTTTCTCTAGGCCTTGGGTGGCTGAATTGAATAAGCGTGGGGGGGCCCTTGAACTGGGTTGGGGTTCAGGGGTCCAAACCGACAGAGAATTACATGGGCCCTCGGGTGGGTCTGGCCTCCACCCCCAGCTCTGGTCTCTGTCGTTCCCATGACTCAAGCACTGGGCCACCCACTCCTGGCTCTCTTGGCTGGATTTCCATCCACCGAGGGAACCCAGGTGGAATAAGGACAGAGCCCGGGGTCTGTGGAAGGGACTGTCATTGCTGACCAGTGTCCAGCTCCTTGCCCTGACCCCTGGCTAACAGATCCCATTTTGGTTGGGATATCAGCGGGCCCAGACCCAGATGGTGGATCGTGATGGATCCCAGCCCTTCGTGACAATCCTTTTGCTCACTTTCCCAGCGTCCCTTGCACAGTTGTCGGTGTGAAATAAACAAGGCCAATAGAGAGGCTTCAGGGAAAGATTTTGCAGCCCCATACCCCATCTTCATGCTGTGAACGTGGGTGCGATGTCTGGATGTGGGCGGTTGCCTTGTTACCTGAAGGAAAGGCCATGACAATCATGCACACCTGTCCCTCTCGGCATCTGGTTCGGCAAGAAAATTAAACCCTTACTTGTCTCAGCCTCTTGTGGTCCAGTTTTCTGTTATGTGCAGCCAGTGAGCTCCTGACTGGGGCGGGCTCTTAGGTGGACCGGTCACAGTGGTGATGGTGGTGTTGGTTTTGGGCCGGAGCTAGATGTCTCTGCTCTGCCTTTGCTGGTTGTATGGATGACCTTGAAGCATCCATTCCATCTCTCCTGCCTGTTTGCCCATTTTATAGAGGAGGGAAGGAACCCCTTCTCTGTGGGTTGATACCTGGCTGAAATGATAGAGTGTTCGTGAAGGGCTCAGCACAGTCTGGCACAGAGAAGGAAGGACAGTGAGAAGGAAGGACAGAGAAGGAAGTCCCTGAGCAGTGACTGTTTCTAGCCTGAGTCGTGGAGAGCCAGGGTATGTGAGGATGTGCGTGACTGTGTGGTGTGGTGTGTCCCCTTTCTATATAGGTCTGTGCATAAGGACACACGTGTGGTGGGAGTATGTGTTGGTGCCCACATTATACACATGTGTGTACCATGCACACACGTGTAACTCGGTGTGTACCATGCAGCGCTCATATACTGGGAGCTACTTCTCCTTTTCTCTGCCCTCGGAGACTGGATTGAGGGTAGCCAGAGAATAGGGAGAGGCAGCAGGGAGTCAGCCTCTGGTGTCCGGGAAAGGGGCAGTTTGACAGCTGGGGTAGGAGATGAATCAGTGCAAGCATGCTTCGGATCGCAGGTCCCAATAACCCGCCTGAGTGAATGAGAACAGTCATGGTAGACATTCAGGAATGCTGGTGCTGAAGTTGGGGAGCCTTAGGGATAGGACACCTCTTCTCCTCATACATCCTTCCGATGACATGGGAAGTTGGGGCCACCATGGAGCTCTGGGCTGGGGGCAGGAGGAAGGACGGAGGAGAGATCCCGAGGGATAGTGGGGCTCTAAGCCAGACAACCAAGGCTGGGGACTCCTTGGAGTGCACCCCCTCTAGCTCTTGGAGGACCTTGTCCCTCACGCAGCTCTGTCTGGGACAGCCAGAACCATGGAGCACTGGAGCCTCGGCCCTGGTTTTCTAAGGAGGAGCTCGAGGCCAGAGAGGGACCACCACGTGCTTGTGGTCACACAGCAGGTCGAGGGCAGAGTCACGCTTCTTGGGCTTTTGCAAAGCCTCCTTTCTTTCTGGGCTAAGCTAATGCTGGGTTTGTAGGACTTGAATGGAGTGGGGGTAACGCTGGCCCTGCAGCCCCGGGGGGGGATGGACTGGTGTACGCCACAGCTGCGGTCCTCTGCACCCCATTCGCGGAAGGCTGCCGGCCTGCCTGCTTTTAGAAGCAGTAGCAGCAGATTTGCGGGTTGTTCCCAGATCCTGGGGGTCGGGTGGAGGGAACAGGACTCGGGCCATCTGCTGCCTCCATTGTCCCAGAATAGCTATGGTAGGGAGGGGGAGCAGAGTCAGCAAGGATCAGAATTGGGATGGAGGAAGGGGGGGGTGGGTGTCTGGATTTAACCCTTTGCATGTCTGTAGGGGAGAGGATAATGCTGCCTGCACTTTGGACTGAGGTGACCCACAAGGGCCCCATAGGCAGGGCTAGCGGAGTGGGGGACAGGGACAAGGTTGGACCACCCTGTACTGGCCTTGGGCGGGTATGCCCATTCGATAGATTAGGAGACTGAGGCACAGAGAGGGAGAAGGCTGGTGGTCCAGGTTGCAGGGCTTAGAGGTGCCAGAATGAAGGCTTGAGGCCACCTAGTTCTACCATGGTCACCTCAGCATGGGATGACTCGGGAGGGTCGAGAGAGTTCTGCTGTCTTTTCCACCTCTAGCCCTATGCCCTTGGGCAGGTTATATCCCCATTCACCAGCCCCACCAGTAAAATAGTCACAGTGACTTCTCTGTTGTGTACTATTCAGTGTGGAGATGTTGCCCAGAAAGCTCCTGGCACAGGGAATTACCTGCCCAGTAAACAACCGCTCCCTGGCCTCTCTCGACTCTAAAGGCAGGGGCAACAGGACTTGGACTGGCCAGCCCTTCCACTCCACCATCTGAGTCTGAGCCATGGCTTGCCTCACCTGTGTCCCCGCAGCGGCCTCCTTGGTCACTGCCCTTGGGTACACTGGCCACTTGTTTCCCCTGGTGGAAGCCCAGCTGGGACACTGGTCATTTTTAGTATCATCCCAAAAGGGAAAATCTGACTTTCCATGCTTCTGATGGAATACAGAAGGAAGGACAAGCACAGTCCAGGAAGTCTGCTTGCCCGAGTCACTGACCTTATGTGGACCAACCTTCTGGATCTAAATGCCAGTTTCCAGGAAATGGGGGGATAGTGAAACCCATTCAATGACCCCATGAAGGTTCAGCTCACCACATCAATAGGGAGATCATTATGCAGGATGAAGGACATGGTTGCTTCAGCAGGTAAGACAGCATACACAGGCAGGAAGGAAGGACCATTAGAGATTTTAAGAGACTTGGGAGGCATAGCAACCAAATGCAACACATGGACCTTATTTAGACCCTGGTTTGAATAAATTGGCGAGAAAAGGTGTTTTTGAGAAAAGTGAGGAAATTTGGCCATGGACTTTGTATTAGATGGTATTAAGAACCTGTTAATTTTGGGGCGCCTGGAAGGCTCTGTCGGTTATGAGTCTGCCTTCAGCTCAGGTCATGATCTCAGGGTCCTGGGATTGAGCCCCACATAGGGCTCCCTGCTCAGTGGGGAGTCTGCTTATTCCTCTCCCTCTGTCCCTGCTCATGCTCTCTCTGTCTCTCAGATAAATAAATGAAATCTTAAAAGGAAGAAATTGTTAATTTTATTAGGTGTGATAATGATATTGAGGTTCTTTCTGTTTTTTTTTTTTTTTAAGTTGATTTATTTATTTAAGTAGTGCCTATACCCGAGGCAGGGCTTGAGCTTCGGACCCCAAGATCAAGAATTGCATGCTCTTCTGACTGAACCAGCCATGCACCCCAGGTTCTTTTTAAATAAGAAATGTTCTCATATATAAGAGATATATTCTGAAATATTTATGGGTGAAATGATAGAATGTCTGGAATTTTCTTTAAAAAGGAGCTTGAGGGGAAGAATGAAATAAGAATAGCAAAATAGGGGTGGTTGTGGAAGCTGGGTGATGGACACATGGAGGTTCATAATGCATTCCGTGTACTTTGGGGTGTTTGAACATTTCCATAATAAAAGGTAAAATAAGAGGGTCTGTGGCTATTCCATTTGTTGGCTCTGGCCCTCCCTCTTCTCTTTCTCCTCCCCTACCCCTCCTCCATGCCCCACATTCAGGCCCAGATAACATCTGTTCTCAAACCATTGCAGTCTGGTTTCCCTTCCTGTTCTCCCCCAAACAGCCAGAGAAAGGAGAGGCAGACCTTGACCGGAAGCTGGTGCTGCCTGAATGACATTTGGCCTATTGCCTGGCTTCCCCAAGGCCTATCCTGATGCTTCTGGTTCTGAGCTGCTTTGTAACCCAGTGGCGCTCTCCCTATGCACAGTCGTTGGACACATTCCTCCACCTGCTTACCAATCCCCCAGTCATCCATCCAGTAAGAATTTACTGCTCACCTCCTCTTGGGTGGAGGGTGGGTTGGGGGAGTGTGGGAGGCATTCCTGTGTGAGAGGTCATACAGACGCAGGACCTAGCCTCAAGGGGGAGTTCAAATCCTAGTCGGGACATATTGAAAACCTGGCGTTTCTTGTAACGATGATGAAACAAGATCATGGGGCAAAAGGAGGAAGGACTAAAATCTGGGGGGCCTATAGGGGAGCAGCAATCAGGATGACTTGACCTGTGAGTTGATGGATCTGGGTCTTGAGTCATGAGGCGATGAGAAGAAGCAGTGTGTGTCACACACTGCCTTGCAGACGGGACTAGGGAGACCGTAAGGAAAAGGACAAATGCTCGCTATGCCTATGGGCACTACTGTTTTCAGCTGCCTACTTATCTCATCTCGCAGGATCAAGGTGAAGTCTGCACCCGGCACAGTGTCCAGGTATAACAGAGGGAGTCCTTTTCCTCCTTGCCTCTGACATCTTCTGAATGAGTTTGTAAATTTCTCCCAGAGCAGAGGCTCTGCTAGATGCATTTCCCTTTACGGTGCTGGGCACATAGCAGGCACTTCACAAAGACCAATGACCATTTAGGTGAATGAGTTAATTTTAGACTAATGTCTAGATGGGTACACTAAAATCTCAGGTGCTTGGTACAGAGGAATTCCATGGCCTCTGGATTCTGGATTCAGATCCTCAGAATCCAGATCTCCAAATAAAAGGCTAGGAAGTCTGTATGTTCTCCTGGTTCCCCAGGAGACTATAAATTGCCACTGGGTTAGAGGACAAAGTTGGAGGTTGAGGTGAGTTCAGCACCACGGACAGCACCCTCCCTGCCGCCTTCATCTACTCTCCTTCCTGGCACTAGCATGAGTCAGGGCATTCCATGTGTGTATGTGGTGGAAGCTCATGGTCTAACCCTGGTGCAGAAGAGGTGACACCTATGGCTGAGGCCCCTTGTCACACAGCCCTCATCTGTACTTCAAGAATGAGTTTTAGGGCAGGCATCGGCCCTGCTGTGGGAGACAGCTCTGACTGCACAGGAAGGGGCCATATAATAAATATTCCTTCCATTTCTTTTATAAGTTGTAAATGACCCCCATACTGTGCAAGCAGCAAAACATGGAGGCTGAGCTGGTGTGAACAAATTAATCCCCCAAACATGGTTTGAGCACCTACTGTGTTCAAGGGCTGTGCTCATAGCCAAGGGGCACGTAGGGATGAGAAAGGTGGAGCTGCCACCCCGAGGACTCCACAGCTTGTCAAAAATGGTTCATTGGTTGCTAGGAGAGCATCCTTGAAGATAACCAGACTCCAGTCAGTGGATGTGTGTTCTGCAGAAGCAGCCAGGGGAGTGGAATGAACAAACAACTGGTAGCAGAGATTTCCTGGCTCTGATACCTGATCCTCAGACTAGCTGGCCTTGTGTAGGCTGTATGGCTACCAGACCCTCAGTTGCCTAATCTGAGAAATGGAGGTGATGACACCTTCCCCCCATTACAGGGCAGTGGGGCACAGGGCACCCAGTCCCGTGACCACGACATAGCTCAAGCACCACTAATTTGCTCATAGACTCCAAATTTATGCAGGCATGGTGTCAGATACCATGAACTAGGTGGAGGAGAGCTGTCACCCAAGGATCTTGTACTGGGGGTATAGGGCAGAGGTTTCACTTCGTCTCTTCCTCCTGGCCCTTGGCTGGACTCCATTTTCAACTTCCCGTGCAATGAGGGCAACCATATGACTGCATTCTGACTGATTGTTGTGCTTTACTTGTAAACAGCCCTCCCCCACAACATACACAAGAGGATCTCTCTCTGTCTTCATCATTGACTGCTGGTAGGAACTATGGGTTAGCAGAGGGCAGGGCATGGAGATGGGAGGAACCAAATGGCTGCACAGAATTGTCGGAAGATCCAGAAACAAGCTTGTGTTGGGTTGAGCTTCTGGGTTTGGGATGCTTGTTACAGTGCTTACTGGATCCTGACTAATACAGGGAGATGCAATAACAGGTAAACAAACAAGCAGGAGTTCCAGAACATGATGGTGTGATGAAGGACATATGCAGGGAGGAAACAGTGGATGATCTTTGGGGACACACATTATCCCTTTGTTTTTAACTTCTTCTAAGTTCAACTGATAAACCTTTTGCTGCTCAGTGGTATGGGTCTGAAATTCTCTTGCTTTGGACATATAACTTCAACCTCAAGCTTCTCAAAACCCCACCTTGTGTGATAGATACATCACTCATATCACAACCCCACATTCTGGATTTTATTTCAAGGACCTGCTGGCCAGGTTTGTCTTTCATTTGGCCCTGATAGGTTGGAAACCTCCATGCTGGGCACCTCTATAGGATTTGTCTTTCCCATGCACATCCTCACCTTCTGGGGTAAAAGTCTTAGCCTGGGCATGTTCCCAGCCAGCTCTGTCTCTCCAGCCCACTGACCCCCGCCCCCAGCTTTGTTCACTATTCAAGTGAAAGTATCTTTGATGAATTTACAGAGGCAGGATCCAGACCATGAGAGAGGAAACACCCAATTTGCCAGTTGGTTTGCAAAAGATTTATGTAGTCTAAATCCGTTTTATTTGTATCTGATTATTTTTAAATTAAATTGAAATAAACTTGAATACATAAGTAATATGTTTACTGTTCCATTTATTCATTGCTGCATAAGAGACTACCCCAAAGCTTAGTGGCTGAAAACAGAGACACTACTTACTTTGCTCACGAATCTGTAGTTTGGGCAGGATTCATGGGACAGTTTGTCTCTGCTCAACTGGGTATCAGCTGGGGCAGTTCTGGGCTGGGGTTTGGATCATCTGAAGGCTCTCTTATGGGTCTGATACTGGGGTGAGGAAAACCCAAGTTGCTGGAATTGTTCTCTGTCTCAAAGAGGTCTCTCTGGCATGGCTTTTCTGGGTACCTGGACTGCTTGCAGGGGACTCCCAGCCAGGGGAGCTAGGTAGAAGCTGGTTTGCCTCTTAGGACCTGGCCCAGGAAGGAATAAGCATCATTTCATTAGAAGCTAGTAAGCAAGGCTGACCCCTAATCAAAGAGGAGGAGTTAGACTCCCCATACCCCTTTTAAAAAGTATATTACTAATTTAAAAAATTATGTTAAAACATACATAACAATTTGCATTTTAACCACTTTATATGAACAACTTGGTGACATTAATCATATTCACCATGTTGGGCAACCATCACCAAAACTTTTTAAAAAGATTTATTTATTTATTAGAGAGAGAAGGAAAGAGAGCAGGAGTGGGAGGGGGAGGGGAAAATGGAGAGAATCTCAAGCAGACTCCTCACTGAGGGTGGATTGATGAGATTCCAGCGATGGATGAGATCATGACCTGAGCTGAAACTAAGAGTTGGAGGCTTAACCGCTGAGCCACCCAGGTGCCCCAACAAAACTTTCTCATCATATTTAAGTATAATGCTCTCGAGGTTCGTCCACACTGCAGGATGCATCAGAACTCTTCCTTTTTACAGCTTCAGACTATTCCATCATCTGTGCACATCATTTTGATTATCCATTCATCCATCCATGGACATGCGGACGCTTCCATATTTTGGCTCTTGTGAATAATGCTGCTGAGAGCACAGCAGGTCTACAAATATCTGTTTGCATCCCTGCTTTCAGTTCTTTTGGGAATATAGTCAGGGTGGAATTGCTGGATCATATGGCCATTCTATGTTTAATCTTTCAGAGGAACGGCCGTCCATTCCCACAGCAGCCGCACCATTTTACCTTCCCACCAGCCATTCGCAAGTGTTTCATTTTCTCCACACATTCCCCACACTTGTTATTTTTCGTTCTTTCTTTTAAAAGAATAGTAGTCCTCCAAGTGGGTGTGAGGTGGTAGCTCCTTATGGTTTTGATCTGCATTTCTCTAATGGTTAGTGATGCTGAGCACCTTCCCACTGTTTATTGGTCATTTGTGCCTCCTTTTGGAGAAATGTCCTCTCGAATTCTTTGTCCCATTTTTAATCGGGCTACTTTCTGTGGTTGATGGGTCCTCATTCTTTTTAATAGCCCTATAGTGTTTCGAAGAATAGCTCTCCAGTTCTTCTTCTTTTTTTTTTATTAAACCAGTCCTCTACTGACAGACATTTAGGTTGTTTCCAGTCACATGCTCTTCAAAGAAAAGCTACAATGAATTTTTGTGTACATGTTATTATGTTCACATGCTGAGTGTTTTGGAGGATAATTTCCTAGCAGTAGGACTGGTGAATTAGAGAGAAGGTGCATTTATCATCTAAGTGGACACTCTCTGATTGTCCTTGAGAGAGGATATAGTGATTTATATTCCCTATAGCCTGTGTAGGAGAACAAGGCACAGCTTTAAAATTAACACATATGTTTTCGGCATTGTGCCAAAGATTTCTTCTTCCTTGGGGATGCTAATCTGACATTTCCTAATACCGATTAAAACATTGGCCCAACACTGCACTCTGTTAAGGGATTTGCAACTTAATTGCATTTGTTCATAAAATGGAATTAATATCAAATAACTTGCCATCAACAGGACTAATTTTTGACCCTGCACTATGACACATCTACTCGCATTTTCTGTTTGACTGATCCGTTCAGAGTTTAAAAAAAAAAAAAAACTGCTACCTGAATACCATTAAACTGATGTGAAAATCAGACTCAAAACTCAATGCGTATGCCAATCTTTGACAATAATACAGAATTTATTTCTATCAGTTCTTTCCCAGAGGTATAGCCATGAAAATTCACAACTGGAAGTTCTTTGCTCTTATTAATAGTATCTAACAAGATAACAACTCACATCAGAGATTAACTCGACCTGCACTTTCTAGACTACATGTAGATTTAGGAGCAAACAGCCCCTCTTTACAAAGCCTACACCAAGCCACTTGCTCCTTCGACTTCTACTCAAGAAAGTAAGTGAAGGGCGCCTGGGTGGCTCAGTGGGTTAAAGCCTCTGCCTCATGATCTCAGGGTCCTGGGATCGAGCCCCATGTTGGGCTCTCTGCTCAGCGGGGAGCCTGCTTCCTCCTCTCTCCTCTGCCTGCCTCTCTGCCTACCTGTGATCTTTCTCTCTCTGAAATAAATAAAATCTTAAAAAAAAAAAGAAAGTAAGTGAAAATTACTGGTTTGTTAGGAGCAAACCAGGATCCAATTAAAACAGATAAACAGATTATAACTACATTAACCACTTTATTTTATTTTTAAGATTTTATGTATTTATTTGTTTAAGAGAGAATGAGAGAGTGAGAGGGGGCAAGGTCAGAGGCAGAAGCAGACTCCCTGCTGAGCAGGGAGCCCGATGTGGTGCTGGATCTGGAGACTCCAGCATCATGACCTGAGCCAAAGGAAGCTGCTTAGTGACTGAGCCACCCAGGCGCCCAAACATATTGATCTTATTTAATATTTTTAAATTTTATTTTAAAAAAGATTTATTTATTTGAGAGAGAGGAGCAGAGGGAAAGGGAGAGGGAATCCCAAGTAACTCCGTGCAGAGTGTGGAGACCAATGTGGGGCTTGATCACGACCTGAGCCGAAACCAAGAGCTGGACATTTTTTTTTTTTTAAAGATTTTATTTATTTGACAGAGAGAAACACAGCGAGAGAGGGAACACAAGCAGGGGGAGTGAGAGAGGGAGAAGCAGCCTTCCCGCTGAGCAGGGAGCCCGATGCGGGACTCGATCCCAGGTCTCCGGGATCATGACCTGAGCCGAAGGCAGTCGCTTAACCAACTGAGCCACCCAGGCGCCCCAAGAGCTGGACATTTAACCGACTGAGCCACTCAGGCACCCCAAGACATTTATTTGAAAAAGACACTTTATATAATCGATTGGATGGGCCAGATAGATTTTAAGTAACACACATAAAGACAAGTATATCAGTGTATAGGGTGGCACAGCTGGCTAAGCGTCTGACTCCTGGTTTCCACTCAGGTCACGATGTCAGGGTCGTGAGATCAAGCCTCAGGTCTGGCTGCACTCAGCGTAGAGTCAGCTTGAGATTCTCTCTCCCTCTCCCTCTGTCCCTCCTACTCATATTCTCTCTCTAAAATAAGTAAATAAATCTAAAAAAAAGGTATATTATTTTAAACAAGTTATTATTATCTAAATGGTACCTGATGTAATCTAGTGATATTCATACCACCTTTTAGGAAGTCATGAATTAGTTTATTCACTCCTTCACTCATTCTCTTACTCATCCATCCCACATTTACCAAGCTCCTCTGATGGACCCCGCACAGTACTGGGCATTCTCCCTGCCCTCTTGCTTGACTCTGCCGGGTGTCCCACCACGAGCCTTCACGCTCCCTGCTGCTGAACAGGAACGGGGTCATTTTCAGTGTCTTCAGGCCTCAGGGCTTTGTGTTTCTTCCGCAGAGGCCGCTTCCTCCTCTCTCCTGATGCCTTGGCCCAGACAGGTAGTCCTGGCCCAGACAGGTAGTCCTGGAAGTGAGCGTGCGGAGTGGGGCTAGCTACACCCCTGGTTGGAGTCCCAGTGGGCGGGGCAGACTATCACCACCAGGGGGCACTCCTGCACCACTGCTGGCTTCTTCCCCGGGCCTAGGCTCTGGGGCAAGGTGAGCCAGGCAGGAAGGTTAGGATGCTTAGGGAGCTGCTGTGGGGGACCAGGCCAGCCTTGGGAAGAGCCTCATCGGAGAAGGGGAATGAAAATGGACCCCTTGCACTTGGATTCTGAGAAAACCTCCCCTACAGACACAGAATATCTACCAGGCTCGGCAAAACATGACCAGCTGGGGACAGCAGCCATCAGTGACATGATTCCGCTATTTGGTGAAGGGCAAGGTTACCCCACGTGCAGATCTGAGCCCACCATGAGCACCTGTGTACGTCAACCTTTGTTGATTTTTTTTTCGGGGAGAGGAGAACAGAAAACAGGATGGAAGGGCCACGGGGACGTCACCTGGGGACAGAGGCCACCCTGATCCCCACCTTCAGCCAGGAACACCAGTCCTGTGGACTGGGACTTCTGAAGCTGTTCTTCCCCAGTCTCCTGGGCCACAGTTTCCCCTTCTGTAGAATGGGACTGAAATCACTTCCGAACCATCTTCCTCTCTTGGGTGCGTTGATGAGACAGCTCCTGTAAACAGCAGAGGGCCTGTTGATGGGAAAACAAGAGAAGCGAAAATGGCACTTGGCTCCCCCTTCGTGCCCCTCCCTGCCATGGAATCTGTGCACGTTTGTCGTCTGGGTGAGTCTGTGCCTCACCATGCCTCGCTGGAGCTGGTAATTAGGTGTCGTGGTGGCTCCTGCCTTGCCCTCCGCTGACTTTTCTCTAATTGCTCTAATCTCTGTTTTCATGCTCTTGCTGGAAAATGAGAAGAGCCGCCAGCAGCTCCCCAAGGAGGGGAGATGAGGGGTGAGCCCTAGGCAAGGGGAGGGGAAGGGAGGCTGCAGCCCTGCCCGTCGGTATGTGAGGCCCTGGGGTGCAGGCTGGGGGACAATGGGAGACGCGGTCCCTGTTTCTGGGTGCTTGTAGTTCCAGGGCCAGGAGAGATATTAATGAGCGAAGTATGGGAAGGTGAGCAATTTCCTGGGGGGGTGGGTCCCAGAGTGCTGGAAAAGGGGATGAGGGGTAAAGTGGACCCCGATTGGGCTTGGAGAAGACATCAGGTTCCTGTGGAGCCTCTAGGGGTAGGTGGAATGCCTGGCTAGGGGCAGGAACGGGGAGGGGGGGGCTCGGGGTAGGGGCAGAGACCCCGGTGGCAGGGAAGGACCTGGTGTGAGCGAGCTCTCTGTGCAGCTCCCTGTTTCCAGGAGTGCAGGGCTATAGATTTCTCCTGGCCAGGACCATTCTGTGTGGCTTCTCCGGATTTGCATGCCTTCGGGAGGACAGTTCAGTGTGTATCCCTGTCTAGGATGTTGCCTCTGTGTGTCTGTGCAGGAGTGTGTGGGGGGGGGCGGGGAGAGGGAGGGGGGATGTTGCCACTGTGGCTGCGGGCTCTGTTGAATCCAGCTTCCAGCCCTGATGAATTTCCTTGCTGAGCCTCTGGAAACCCCGCGTTGGGACCGAGGTGGCTGGTGCCCCTGGGGGCGGGGGTAGGGCTAGCCTACATAGTCGCTTAAGCCCGGGCTGCTGGGGTAAAGCGATTATTGGTGTGCGGTTTGTGTGTGCGTGCGTGCATGTGTGTGTGTGTGTAGGTGGGTGAGACTGAGCTCACAGCTTTCAGCCTGGAGGTTTCTCAACTGCCCTGAGAAGATCCAAAATTTTGCCTGTGGCATTTCCCTCCCTTCCCTTGCTGAGATTCACTCCCCATTGCTGACCTGGATACGTGCATTTACTCCAAGATGCTGGGCTTCTAAATTGCTCCTCCTGGGGGTGCTCTGGCTCTAATGGAAGTTCAGTCAGTGGGAGAGGGGAGAAAGTTTGGGAGGTGGGGAGCTTCCTGGCGCTGCCTTAGTGACATGGACGAATTGAGATTTCTGACCTTGTGTTTGACAAACGACTCACCTGTAATCACACTTATTTTTCTTTGCATAAACCGAAGCAGGAGGAAAAGCGTTGGGTTGCACCGCCTCTGCCTGGAGGCTCTTCACAGGGTTACTTCTAATAAGAGCAGTGAGTGTGAAGTCAGGGGATGAAATGTTCCAGAACTGGTGAGTAAATTCAGTTTCCTATAACACACAGACCTAAAGAAAGAAAGTTCTTGGCATGAACGTGACGACCGTGGCTGACGGTCAATAGCCCCTGTGGGTATGTATCTGGCAGCATGCAAGCCCGTCCCAGGTTGGCCTCTGGAATCCTTACCCGGTGGGTCCATTTTACAGATGAAGAAATTAAGGCATAAGGAGGGCCACAGTTCGTGGAGCATGGATTCGAACCCTGGCTGTCTGGTGCCCTTGCTCTGTCCCTAGCCGCTGTGCCATGCATTGTAGGAGAGTGGTGGAGGGTGGTCACAATGTGGCTGAACAGGTGGAGGGTGGTCACAATGTGGCTGAACCCCTTCTC